>PVJC01048708.1:0-12441 GCA_004026665.1 Murina feae | reverse complement strand
CCCCTGGCCCAGCACCAGGGCGGAGGGTACACCTTGAGGGCCCCGTCAAGTCCCGCTGGGTGAGGGGCACAGCCTCAGGTCCCCTGGCCTGGGGCCAGGGCAGAGGGCATGACCTGAGGCCCCCCGGCCTGGCACCAGGGAAGAGGGTGCAGCCTGAGTTCCTCTGGCCTGGTGCCAGGGTGGGGGGAGCAGCCTGAGGTCTCCTGTCAAGCCCTTTGGGTGGAAGGCATGACCTGAGGTCCCCTGTCAAGCCCCATGCAGGAGGTGGGTGGGTGCGCAGCCTCAGGTCCCTGCTGATTGCTCCTTAAGGCTCGTTATGGGAACTTAGCCTCAGCTGTGGGTGCAGATTGACCGGAGTGATGGTCAATTTGCATATTCCCTCTTTATTATAGAGGATACTAGGGGCCCAGTGTACAAAAATTTGTGCACTTGGTGGGGGGGGGGAGGTCCTCTCAGCCCAGCTTGTGCCCTCTCGCAGTCTGGGACCCCTTGGGGGATTTCCACCTGGTGGCGTGCCTGGCCAGCCTAGGTGAGGGGCTGATGGCTGTTTGCAGGCTGGCCAAGCACCCCTAGTGGGGATCCTCACCCCATGGGGGTGTGGCCAGCCTGGGTGAGGGGCTGATGGCTGTTTACAGGCTGCTCACAGCTCCCATTGACCCAATGGCCCAACAAGGCAGGCTGGAATCAGGTTTCTGGGGTTTATTTATCATCTATAATTGAAACATTGTTGCCTTGAGCGGAGGCCTAGGCAGGCAAGGAAGCCTCCTGTTTGCTTCAGTTCTGTGGCTTCTATAATTGAAACATTGTTGCCTTGAGCAGAGGCCCGGCTGGCCTAGGTAGGCAGTTTTAACTCCACTGTTGGTGCAATGGAAGCCTCCTATTTGCTCTAGCTCCGTGGCCGCCATCTTGGCTGGGTTAATTTGCATATAGCCACTCTGACTAGCCGGTGGGTGTGGCTTGGCTTATGGGCGTGGCTTGGCTAGTGGGCATGGCTTAGGTGTCTCGGAATGATGGTTAATTTGCATATTACTTTTATTAGACTAGAGGCCTGGTGCACAAAAATTTGTGCACTTGGGGGATCCTTCAGCCTGGCCTGTGCCCTCTCGCAGTCTGGGACCCCTCGGGGGATGTCCACCTGCTAGCTTAGGCCTGCTCCCCTGGGGGATTGGGCCTAAGCTGGCAGTCAGACAACCCTCTGGCAGCCTGGGAGCCCTTGGGGGATGTTCACTTGCCAGCGGGGAGCAGGCCTAAGCTGCAGTCTGACATCCTTAGCGCTGCTGAGGAGGAGGAGAGGCTCCCACCACCACCGCTGTACTGGCAGCCATCAGCCTGGCTTGTGGCTGAGCAGAGCTCCCCCTGTGGGAGTGCACTGACCACCTGGGGCAGCTCAAATATTACTCTTTTATTAGATTAGATAATCATCAGCTTCCAGGATATAATTATTTTTACCATTCAATTATAAAAACAAGGAAACAAACAAAATAGTACAGTGATTATGATAGTCAACAATAACATAATATTAAAACATTTTGAACCTTCTTTTATTATTTTATAAAAAAAGCAATAGGTTTACCTTTCAGCTTAAGAACAGCAAATAAATCTGTTTCTAGTAGAAGTTAAAAGTTTCTCTTTTTTTAGTTGCTTTGAAAACATCACCAAAAGAAACAAACTATCCTTCACAACTAGAAACAATGGTTACAGAGATGAAGATTCTTTATGAATTTGCACCTTATTTTCATGCTCCCCATCTTTGTCTTAGACTTAGTCTAGGGTTAAAGACATTATTAGGAGCTCAAGAATTGCCAGTTTACTGACAGAAGGCACTGCAGGTCAATTTCTACTTAATATGAACCCAATAAGCAAGAAGCATGTTTAATCCTAGGACTAGGTTTGGATTCATTCTTAAAGCTCTCCAAATGAATAATGATGACATCATTAAAAAATGCCTCGGTGACCTCCAGAAGGATGATTTACTTTTATTTTAGAAAGGAATAAAATCTGCCTACACTTGTTAATGAAGCTGAACTAGTACCTGGTTCTTCTAAATGTCCCATCATATCACACAACTCCATCTCACATGGAATGTCAGCTCACAGATGAGGTCAAATCACAGCATACGTCACATTAAAAAAAAAAGAAAATTGGCCCAGCCAGTGTGTCTAAGTAGTTGAGCATCCACCTATGAACTAGGTCACAGTTCAATTCCTGGTGAGGGCACATGCCTGGGTTTTGGGCTTGATCCTGGGGCATGCAGGAGGCAGCTGATCAATGATTCTCTCTCATCGTTGATGTTTCCATCTCTCTCTCCTTCCTCCTTCATCTCTGAAATCAATAAAAATATATTGTTTAAAGACAGAGATTGAATGGAGTTAAAAAGTTAGGATGCAAGAATTATTTTTCACAGATATCATTACCAAAAAAAGGTGCTAATTTATTCATCAAGCACATACTGACTGCTGGCTACCAGTATAGTTATGAACTAGGCACTGAATAATTTTTCAAGTAGGAAAATATAAAGGAGAGTAAGAGAATGAGAAAGTGAGAGTGAGAGAGTGAGCTTTTAAAAATTAATTTGGAGGCCATGCCTATCCAGGTTGATTATTATCTATACTAATAGAGTAATATGCAAATTAACCCTCATTCCGCGACAAAGATGGTGGCACTCATAGCCACAAAGATGGCGGCGCCAGCCAGAGCCATGGAGCTGACCGGAGCAGGCAGGATGCTTGGCTTCCTTTGTTACCCCAGCTGGCTCTGGGCGGTGGCCATGGAGCCAGACAGAGTGGGCAGGAGGTGGCTCCATCCCAGAGTGAAGGCCTGGGTCCCGGGTGCTGGAGGGAAGCCAATGCTGGCAGCCAGGGGAAGGAAGGCCTATTCATATGTATTTTATTGATTTTTTTTTTTTACAGGGAGAGGAATAGAGAGTTAGAAACATCAATCAGCTGCCTCCTGCACACCCCACAGTGGGGATTTGCCCGCAACCAAGGTACATGCCCTTGACGAGAATCAAACCCGGGACCCTTCAGTCCGTAGGCCAACGCTCTATCCT
Organism: Murina feae; assembly: GCA_004026665.1. Lineage (NCBI taxonomy): Eukaryota > Metazoa > Chordata > Mammalia > Chiroptera > Vespertilionidae > Murina > Murina feae. The sequence continues at coordinate 9,392 of PVJC01048708.1, read as the reverse complement.
CTGAGCCAAACCGGCCAGGGGAGGAAGGCCTATTCTTGCACGAATCTTCATGCATCGGGCCTCTAGTAAAAACCTATCAAACTAAATGTATTATGTCTTTTATATCCTAAAGTGAAGGGGAGGAGGGGAAACCTGATAAAATAATGTACTAGATTTCCATTTAAAAATTTTACTTAAAAAAAACATTTATTTTCTGTATTTTTGAGGTTTATATTCTACTCCAAGAAATTAAGGTCACCAGATAAATCTTAGTTTCTTTAAAAAAAAAAAGCTCCTTTACTTTACTTCTTCCTCCAGCTCCTGCCTTCATTCTCTCTTTCAGTCAAACTTGAAAGAGTGGTCTATACTCACCATCCCCATTTCCTCACCTTCCATCACTCCTCAAATCAATGCAATATGGCTTCAGTCACTATGAAACTGCTCCTGCCAAGGTCAACAATAATCTATATGTCAGTAAATGCAAAATATAACTCAAAGTCTTCATCTTGCTCAACCTCTCAGCAGTACATGACACAGCTGATCACTCCCTACTCCTAGAAACAGTCTTCCCTTCACCTCTGTGGCACTACACTATCCTGATTTTTCATCTATCTATGTGGCCTTTTTTCCTGCTGGTTCCCTGAGATACCGAGATTCTGTGAGGCAAGGCACAATGTCCATTAACCTCTATTCATACTCTACACACTTCTCGGGAGACCTTATCTTTTTCTGTGCCTTCAAATACCATTTTTATGCTGATGACTCACAAGTCTACCATGTTTCCCAGATCTCCCTTATAGATTCCACACCACATCTAACTTCCAATTGAACATCTCCCTTTGGACTCTTATGTCTCAAGAACTTGAAACATAAGTTCTCAGGAGATCTAAAACTTAACTCATCATTTCCCCCTCATCCCCAGACCTGTTCTTCCTCCTTCTCCAGGTTCTCCTATCTATCTATATAAACAGGGAATATGCTAATTAGCCAAGTGTCACAACCGCTCAGGAGGAGCTGCACGTGCAGATGGGCAGGATGGGGCTGAGTATCATCCCCACCCCAGCGGCCTCAGGGAGGCTTGGGCTGGGGTGGGCCAGAGTGGAGACACAACACACAGAGAGGCTGGGGCTGGGGGCAAGCGGAGTGGAGACACACACAGGAGCGCCTGCCCCCACCCCAGCAGACACAACGTGGCGGCTGGTGCTACATGGCTCAGGCACAGGTCCCGGCCCCCTATGGGGTGCCTCTTCGCTCGATTTCAATCACACACTGGGCCTCTAGTTTTATTAATAAATGGGATCACCATCCACCCAGCAGCCTAGTCTAGAAAGCCAGACATCATCACTGATGCCTTCCTCTCCACTACCACTCAATCAATTGGAGTCTAGCACCTAAACATTTCTCCAGTCTTCCACTTCTCACCATCTCCAGGATCACCATCCAAGTCTAAGCCACTATTATCTCTCTCTCTCTTTTTTTAATCTGCATCTGAGGAATGTGGGTATTTTTCACTGATTTTTAGAGAGAGTGAAAGGAAGGGGAAAGGGAAGGAGGGAAGGAGGAAGGGAGAGGGGAAGGGGAGGAGTGTGAGAGAGAGAGAGAGAGAGAGAGAGAGAGAGAGAGAGAGAGAGAACGAGAACTATCAACATGAGAGAGACACATTGATTGGCTGCCTCCCGCTCTGGGGAGGGAATTGAACTGGGTATGTGCCCTTGACTGAGAATTAAACCCACGATCCATAGGTCTGAGGGTCCACACTCTAATCCCTGAACAAAACCGGCCATTACTATCTCTTGCCTGAATTAGTTATTAAATACTAGTGGCCCAGTGCACAAAATTCATGCACATTAAAAGGGGATTAATTAGAGGAAATATTTTAATATTGCTATTTGCCCTTTCTCTATAAGTGTCAGACATTAAAGAAAATTAGTAAAACGTATATGAAAATCTTCCTCTTGTCAGAGTCTGGGGTGCACCATGGAACCCAGAGTCAAGTCTTCAACCACCCACATGCACCTCAAAATCACTTGAGACCCAAACCTGGATGCCCCCCCTTCATTAGGCTAGATCCAGACCTGGCCGGTCCCACCCTGTCAAGCCCTGCCAGGTGGAGGGGTGCAGCCTCAGGTCCCCTGGGTGCCAGGGCAGCGGGGCATGGCCTGAGATCTCCCATCAAGCCCTGCTGGGTGAAGGGAATGGCCTGTGATCCCCCAGCCTGGCGCCGGGGCAGGGGGTACAGCCTGAGGTCTCCTGGCCTGGTGCTGGGGTGGGGGGCATGGCCTGAGGTCCCATGGCCCAGTACCAGGGTGGAGGGCACACCTTGAGGGACCACGTCAAGTCCCACTGGGTGGGGGGGCATAGCCTCAAGTCCCCTGGCCTGGGGCCAGGGTAGGGGGCATGGCCTGAGGCCCCCCGGCCTGGCACCAGGGAAGAGGGTGCAGCCTGAGTTCCTCTGGCCTGGTGCCAGGGGGGGGGGAGCAGCCTGAGGTCTCCTGTCAAGCCCTTTGGGTGGAAGGCATGACCTGAGGTCCCCTGTCAAGCCCCATGCAGGAGGTGGGTGGGTGCACAGCCTCAGGTCCCTGCTGATTGCTCCTTAAGGCTCGTTATGGGAACTTAGCCTCAGCTATGGGTGCTAATTGACCAGCATGACAGTCAATTTGCATATTCCCTCTTTATTAGATAGGATTCTCTATAAATCACTCTTGTTCCTTTTGATTCTCTCTGTACTGCACACAGTGAGTTTTTTCAAATGCCAATCTGTCACACTTGGCTGTATAAAATCTCTCATTATCTTCTTTAGAACAGAGTCCTGATAGACCCTTCCTAATCTGATTAGTGCCTACAACCATGACCCTCAGATTTTAGTTTGCCTTACTGAAATTAACTCCTTGAGCTCTATCTGGTTAATTCCTACCCATTCTTTGGGTTTCACTTAAATATCACTTACAAATGGGAGGCTTCTTCAACTAGGTTAGAACTCCATCTTATATCCAATCATTTAAAAAAATATTTGTTTTTCACTTACTATGTGCTGGATTCTGAGCTTAAAAAAACACATGCATCTCACCTTTCCCCATTCTTTATGGAAAATTTAGTGATATTTTGTATTTTATAATCCTATATTTTGTATTTTATAATGTGATAACACCCTGTTCTTCTCTTAGTTACTTAAATGTTTTTTCCCCCTATCAGAACAAGTCAATGAGGCCTGGTGTTTACCACTTCATCTCCAACACTAAGCATAGTACCTGGCACATAGTTGCTACTCAATAAGTACTTGAACATTAAATAGAGAACTAAAAACTCAAATAAAATTAAACAGCTTTTCCCAAATAAGGTTTGAGCCTAAAAAGATAAAATCACAATTCATGAAAAAAGGCTAATATGCATTTTACCTAGTTAGTCCATTAAACAAACAGAAAATTTAATTCTTGAAAAAAAAATGCATTCCACTAAATCACCAATGCTTCGATCTGAAAACCAGAAACTAAATGGAAGAATATCAAGCATTTATCCTTTCTTTCCTATGCTTTTGTACAGTATTTCCAATCAAATAATCATGGTTCATGAGCGAAAGTATTTCTCTATAGAATTCCATTTAATAAATGTAGAAGAAATGGCATGAAAAAAATTATCACATTGTAACCTCTAATGAAGAAATAACTTACTCAGGCAAAGAACATCAAAGGATGAACCACTAGATGGAAGGAACATGCAAAATTGATGGGAAGCTTTACAGTGGAGAGACCAGACTGCCGCCCCCTGATCAATCTTGGCACCACCAACAGTGGGACAACCAGGCAGTCTCCTAATGGATGCAAATGAAGTACACAGCATTACCTAGGTTACAAGGTACACTTGCCAAAAGAAAGTTGAGCTTAAATCTAAAGTTGAGCTTCAGAGTTAACTTCTAGATTACAAAAACATGGAAAAGAGAAGAACAAGTCAAATGACACCATGAGACAGCAGACAAATCCAGAATGAGGGACATTGTATGGGACAACCGCTAGATTTTTCATCCAGTTCAACAGCAGGGGTTGGAAAAAGAGAATAGAAGAAGTTGAGTTAAATTGGGTGTTGTCAACTGAGGGTGATTTTGCCCCCACCTCACCCCACCCCGGGAACATCTGGCAATGTCTGGAAACCCTTCTGGTTATCACAACTAGGGGCTGCTAACAGCATCTAGTAGGTGAAGACAGAGATGCTGCTAAGCATCCTACAATGCACAGGACAGTCCCCCACAACAAAGAATTACCCAAAATATCTATATTGGATCCCGATTTGAACAAACCAACCAAACATAATTGAATCTATTGGGGAATTTTAGTATGGATGATATCAAGGATTTATTTTTAATTCCATTAGTATGAGGAGACAGTAAGGGACCACGTACTCTGAATGGATCAGGTATTAGGTGATACAAAGAAACAGTTGTTAATTTTGTTAGGTGTTATAATGTGTTAATCTAAGAAAAGGCTCTGTTTTTTGGAAAAATGTCTAAGAATATACGGATGAAATGACATGAGATTTAAGATTTGATTTAAAATATTTTTGTAGGAACAATAAAAAAAGGCCTGAGTGAAGGAAACATGGCAAACTCTTGAATTGTTGAATCTGAATGTTGGGTATATGGGGGAGAGGAATCATATCACTTTCACTTTTGTGTATAGTAGTCCCTTTTATTTGCAGGAGATACGCTCTTAAGACCTCCAGTGGATGCCTAAACCGCAGGTAGTACTGAACTATATATGTACTGTTTTTCCCCTATACATACATATCTACGATAAAGTTTAATTTATAAATCAGGCACACTGAGAGACTGACAACAATAAAATAGAACAATTATAACAATATATTGTACAATAAATGTGGTCTCTCTCAGCAAACTACCACAAATTTTGTTCCTTCTTCACAATTTCACGAATAAAAGGGTCGTTCTTACCATAGATCTTAGCAACCTGATCATGTCATTTTTTTTCTTTTCTTATTAAGTCGAGAACTTTCACCTTTCCATTTGAAAGAAGCACGTAACAGCTCTCTTTGGCATTTCCAAATTGCTAATATATTATTCTTGTGTTTGCATCCATTCAGTAAAATAGGATTACTTGAATACAAGTATGGCAATACTGCAACAGTTAATTTATTAACCAAGAGGGCTACTAATGGACAAATAGACAAGTATTTGATACAGGATGGATATGCTGGACAAAGGAATAGTTCACTCCCATGAGGGACGGAACAGAATGGAGCAAGATTTCATCACACTACTCAGAACAGCACAGTATATTGAGCATTTCTGGAATCTTCCATTTAATATGTTTGGAGTGAAGCAAAACTGTGGATGGGGGGAGGGGACTTCCGAATGTTTAAAATCTTTCACATGTTAAATGCATTTTCCAAAAATAGAATATAAATCAAAGAAAAATATGCCGAAGGATTAATTATCTGAGACTGGCACTGGCACGAAGAAAATATTTATCATCTAATAAACCAAAGTACCCTAAGTCTAGAAAATGCAACTCTTGTATCTTACTCAACAAACCTTTGTGGAGAGCCTATAATTTGCAAGGTACTGTCCTAGGTGCTACAGGAGGTAAAAAGATGAGTGAGAGAGTTCCTATCTACAAGGGGCTTAAAATCTGAAGGACAGACTAACCAAATGGCTGAGCTTAGATACGGCTTCATAGAGACCTTGATATTTAAGATGTGCCTTGAAAGCAATACAATTAATTATAGGGGGGAAAGAGGATTGACGAAATTGGGAAGAATTCTAGAAAAAGGTAGGAAAGCCTAAACAGGCTTAAAATGCCTGTTTTTGACAATAGCCATTCATACTTCTCATCTTTAATAGCTTTCTTTCCAACTTCTTTCTTTATGGCTCTCACCAAAGAATTGGAGGCACTGAATATTCAAAGCACTAAAATAAGTTCACTATATACAAGGGTACAAATACAAGGGTACAAAGGCAGAAAAGCAAACGCAATGTTCATGGTATTATATTAAGGGCAGGTTTGATCACCCTCCCCCAATCCCATAAAACAATTCATTTCTCTCTCCAAAAAGCCAGAAAAACAGTCCAGTAGAGATGAAGATATAAATGTCATATTTTGAATTAACGCAACAAAAGCACTGGAAATTTCAGAGTGGGGCGGGGAAGGAGACAAACTCTGTCTCTATAATAGAGGAATCGGGGAGAAATAACCTGGTAGGATGGTACTGTAGCGTAAGGCAACAGAATCACTTACTCTACTGTTTTACCCCAGCACCTCAAGTGCTTTCCCCTTATGAGGCGCCAACCACATCTTGCTTACTCAAAACAATTCGTTTCTGTTCTTAATCTAATGTCAAACCACTATAATATTAATACCTCATCCCTATCTTTTGGAAATCTTTTTTTTAAATTTTATCTATTTTTTACAGAGAAGAAGGGAGAGGGATAGAGAGTTAGAAACATCCATCAGCTGCCTCCTGCACACTCCCACTGGGAATGTGCCTACAACCAAGCTACATGCCCTTCCCTGGAATCGAACCTGGGACCCTTCAGCCCACAGGCCGACGCTCTATCCACTGAGCCAAACTGGTCAGGGCTTGGAAATCTTTTATAAGTAAATCTGAGTTTGTAAATTAAAAGGACCTTTTGATTCATTAGGAAATCTAAGGTAGATTAGTAAGTGCTAGAAGTCTATTTTAAGAAATCATAAGAAGTAACTTATCCACTTCAGTTCTATCTTCCTTCTAAAGGGAGACTTTATTACTGCTATCTATTTGTCTGGGAAGCATCACTTCAAATAGAAGTTTAGAGGAATGGCTCTCTCATGAATGAAGAGACATCACACATTTTTTTTATCCCCCCACCTTGGCCAAATCCCAAGGCTGTTACTCTGGAGTGAATGGTAACACCAATGCCATACAGCAAATTGGTCATGTCTTACACCTTTAAGTGATGGGAGAAAAGCATGTATGGGTCAATTCCTTACATGACCCAAAGGGTCAAGTGTGTAGACTCCCCTACGTATTGCATATATATCTACGAGCATAATTAGGATGCTCCTGATAAGCACAAGATTTCAATCCTTCAGTGGGTGAGACCTTTAAATTCAGGAAGCTGATAGCTTACCTGTGGCCCCTGAAAAATTCCTTTAAAGAAGCTAACTGGTCATCAAGTTTATATGCATTTCAAGCGTCAGTTCTTCCAGAAGCTTTTCGTTTTTCCCCTGCCTCTCCAATGGAAATCTTAGTTTAAAATACAATTTTAAAGCAAAGTCCTTTGCAAAAGCAACAGAATCTAAGAAGTTGGTCGAAGGAAACCGAGGCACACACCCAAGAAGTAACTTTGGAGCCATCTCACTACTCTGCGGTGTCCGTTTCCACACTGCACACCTAGGTCATTAAAAAGCGGTGAAGTCAGACCCCTGCCTCTCACGGCATCCTCTGGGGGGTCCCTTAGCTCGGCACCGTGATGGAACCAGGCTGCGCGCCGGCGAAAGCCCGCAGGCCTGCTCACGGAGGGCCCTCGAGGTGAGAAGGCGAGGCTCCGGCACATGCTTTCTTACCTGGGGAGTCATCTTAGAAGGATCCGGCTCAGGGGCAGCTTGATGCTGTTCAGCATTCTTGTTCTTGGCACCACTCTTCAAAGGCTCTTGCGGGACGGTTGCCTTATTCCCAGCAGCGGTGGACGGTGGTGGAGGAGCTAGCAGCGGGGGCTTAGAGTGGCTCTGGGAAGGGCGGGAAGGAGACGCCTGAGAAGGGGGCAAGTAGGACTGGGAATGGCTCACAAAGGATTGCGAGGAGGAAGAGGGAGGATAAGGAGTGGGCGCCAGGTAGGGCTGGGAAGGTGGAGACTGGGAAGGGGACGGCTGGGCGGGAGGCAAGTAGGGCTGAGACGAGGCCGGGGGGTAGTACGAGGGTGGCGGCTGAGGTGGGGGCATGTAAGACTGAGATGGGGGCATATAGGACCCTGGCGGCACAGGGGGAGACGCAGGGGGGGATTCCAGCTCCATGGGAACCAAACCAGGAGGCCCGTCTCGTTGGTGGTGCAGCATCTGGTGTTTGTACTGCTGCGGTTTCTGATAGCTGAGGGCCGGCCCCGGTGGCGGGGGCATCGGTGGCGGCGGCGGCTGCCAGTCTCCGTAGCCGCTCCCGGGCATCACCGGCGGGGGCGGCATGGGGGGCGGAGGAAGGTGATGGGGTTGGAGCACGCACTGCATTTGCTTCTGGTGCATCTGCTGCAGCTGCTGGAGCTGAGCCAAGTGCTGTTCGCGGAAGCTCATGAAGCCCGAGGACGAGGGGGCCGCGGGAGTCGTCGAGCTCGAGTACCCAGGCCCGGGCGAGGCCTCAGGAAGCGCCACCGGCGGCGGCGGCGGGACCGGCGGAGGCGGATAGTGGCTGCTCCCGCCATATCGGCCCCAGCTCGGGTACATATCTAAGAAGGCGCAGGGCTCGTCCCGGCACCGTTACTCGTCGCAACCGACCTCCAGGAGCTGCGGCGGCGACGGCGACTGCCGGAACTCGCGGCGCCTTACAGGCCCCGGAGCGTGTAAGCGGAGCGCGCCAGTGCGCCGGCGCTCCCGAGCTGGGCCCACGACCAGGAAGGCGGGGTCGGCGTTGGGGTGACTACGCCTGCGCAGTAGCCACGGAGAGGAGCACAAAGGCAAGATAGAGCGGCCCTTTGCTTGGCAACTCTCGGGTGCCACCTTCCCTCAGGTTCGGATACTGCAGGTGCGAGTACAATGCGGTCATAGCGCCGAGGAACCATAGAGTCTCCCCGCGGAAAGGTGTGGTAGAGATCCTATTGCTCCACGGGGTTCATTTTTGAATGGGGAAGGAATATATATTTAAAAATTAAAAAGGTTCCATCGACAATCGCAACAACAACAATAATGAAACAAATAGAAACAACTCCGATAAGAAATATGTGGAATTTATACGAAGAAAACTACAGAGCTATACAAAAATCCTATCAGAGTGGGATAAAATTAGACTCGAAATAATGAGGCTTACTGTGATCTTAATAAAGAGGAAAAATGTCAAATTCGCCTCAAAGTAAATGAATAGAGTTAATTCCGTTATAACAAAGAACAAATCTGTGAATAGCGGAAACGTATTTTGAAGACAGAATATCCTACACCAATTCCTGCAGGCATCTGAAAGATAACACCTGCAGTTATAAAAGGGGAGAAATTGAATTCTTCATAATAATTCAACACAAGAACTCATGTTAGAGAATCTCAGCTAAAAGCAAAGATAGCAAAGAACAGGTACAAAGATTGTTCGGAGAGGCCGACCTACAATATAACCAAATTTCTCAGCATAATACTAAACGTGAACTCCTGTAGCTTGAATAACTGAAAAACAAAGCTGATACACACTGAATCCTGAAAATACTACCTAACTTTGAGAATATTAGATGTGTT
>PVJC01048707.1:0-12424 GCA_004026665.1 Murina feae | reverse complement strand
GGTGGGCTGTGATCTGGAGCAGGAGCGTGAACTCGCAGGTGGTCCGAGCGCAGCCCCCAGCGGGGCCTCCTCCTCCTGGCCGGGGTAATCTGTGAGCAGGCAAGCACGGCCAGCAGGCTGCATCCAGCCCTGGCCACAGCTCAAGGGAGACAACAACATGCAGGCAAAGCCAGGAGCCTGAGAGATCAACACAGAAGGGCGCCTGCTCCAAGCCTCAATGGTGTGGCTGGGGGTAGGCCCCCAGCAGACACACACACACACACACACACACACACAACGACTGCTCTGAGCCTTTGATGCGGCTGGGGGCAGGCCCCCAATGGGGACACACACACACACACACACACACACAGGGTGCCTCCTTCCAGCCTCCGATGTGGCTGGGGGCAGGCCCCCAGCAGAGACACACACACACACGTATATACACACATACACACACATGGCGCCTGCCAGACTGTGGTCATCAGTAGGACATCCTCTGAGGGGTCTCAGACTGTGAGAGGGGGAAGGCTGGGCTAAGGGATCCCCATCCTCCCCTATGCATGAATTTTGTGCACCAGGCCCCTAGTATGTATGTGTGTGTGTGTGTGTGTGTATTATATATATATATTAAAAAAAGAATTGTCTTTCAATAGGCCAAACTTGTTCAACTTCGACAGGCCAAAATGCCAACTCTGCTCTTTCACCATTTTAACAGTTGGGCAAGCAAGCTTTGAACATCTGATTTTTCAAACACTTTGCCCAATTTTAACCAAGGACCCATTTTATATAGTCTCAGGTCTCTAGCCTCAATCCAAAACAAATTCTGACCTTAATAGTGAAAGCTGGCATTCTCAGGGCTCTTGTGCTGTGCTGTGCCATGTGCTTTGCACTGGTTCTTAGTTCATCTCCATCCACTTTAGCCTGTTAAGGTAGGTGCCTCTTCTCATTTGATCCTCACAGAAGTCCTGGAGTAGGTAGGTAGGAGACTCAGTGGAATCCTATTTTCTTTTCATTAGCTGGAAAACAGAGATTTAGAAAGATTAGAAATTTGATCCAACTGAAAAGAAGTGAGAAATGGTGGACTTTGAAAATGATTTCAGTTTTTCTCACTGCACAGAATATAGTCAAACACTGCTGCAGTTAAATATTTTACCCTTTGTTCTTCCTGCGTGATCTACAATAATAATCTACTTCATGTTGATATTTACTGCTGTGTTTCTGACAATTACCTGAAAGAGAAGTTGGGGTGCTTCATGGCCGGAAAAAGTTTAGCTAAATCAGAAAGCAGGTCTAATTAAGCAAGTTTATTCTATATCTATAAAAGGCTAAGTTGACTCACGCATGCACATTACATATAAAAAGCTCTTGCTGGTGCCAATTGTGCACATGTGTTTCAATTTGTCATTGCCCATCATGAATTTGGTTGATGCTTCTATTATAGAGAAAGGGCGAATAGCGATATTAAAATATTTCTTCTAATTAATTTCCTTTCAATATGCACAAATTTGTGCACCAGGCCTCTAGTAAAGAAATAAAAGTCGGATCAAGTGGAAGAAAAATCATAAACAAATAAGCAAACAAAATATTGCCAACTGGATCAGTCTCCTAAGTAACAAATGTCCACACCTTGGTGCCTTAAACCAACAGACATTTATTTTCTCACACAGTTCTGGAAGCCAGAAGTCTGAAGTCCAGGTGTTGGCAGGGTTGGTTCCATCTGGAGACTCAAGAGGAAAATTCTTCTTGAGTCTCCCAACTTCTGGGGTCTTCCCTGATCATCTCTGGCTTATCTCATACCAATCTCTGCCTCCTCTTCACATGGCATTCTCTCAGTGTCTGCAAATTTCCCTCTTCTCATAAGTACACCAGCCAATGGATTAGTGCCCACCCTAATACAGTCATCCCAAGAAGTGCCTCTGTGGTACACAGAGCATGGGCTCAAGGGAAACTTCTGTTCCCCTCTCCTTTAACTACCTAAATTTGAATTAGGCAGAGGAAGCTACAAGTGCAAATGTCCTGGAGCTGCATAGAGTTTGCTAAGAAAGCTAGTGTGCCTGCAATCCCGCAGGAGCCAGTTCACTGGAATGTTGGAGGCCTAGGGAATGAATTTGAATTTTTCATTCATGCAATGGGAAGACAGCCACTGAAGGATTTTAAGCAGAATAATTACAAGATCTGATTTGTATTTGTGTTTATGAAAGCTCATTCTGCCTATGTTGTGAGAATATAACAGGGGGAAATAAGGGAGGTTGCAGACAGCTAAGAGGGAACTGCTGACACCCTGAAAGGGGCAGAAATAGAATGTTGGGGAACCAGCTAGTATTATAAGAAATATTAATCGCGCTCTGTTGACCATGATTGCTTTATTCTGATTAAAGAAGGCACATTCTACCCTGGCTGGGCTGACCTGGAGATGCAGCCCTTCCTCCCCATTTGAAGCTGCCTATTATCATGAAGGATTAACAATGGTGCTGCAAAAACCAGAATGCCAGCCCTTTGAAGATCCCCAGCCTTTTTGCATACCTGCAGCCTTTGCAAACCTCCCGCCTGCTTACCTGTTAATTGCCCATCTAGCATTCCCTTTGGCTATTTTTCCATGTAACCCCACCCTTTGCATATAATTAAGCCCTTTGAAGACCCCTAATCCTTTTGCATATGTGTAAACTGCTCTTTTGCTATATAAACAATTGGGTTAGGGTGGGCTGCAGAGCAGATTTTTGTGTCTAACCAGCTGCTCTCTCATACTGTCAGCAACGCTATATAATAAAAGCCTAATATGCAAATTGTCCCCTCAGGTGGCCTTTCAACAGACAGGGAGTTCAACCACTCACTATGATGTGTGCTGACCACCAGGGGGCAGTGCAGAACATGGAGGGCGTCAGCAACACAGCACTGGCAGCAGGTGGCAGTGGAGGCATTGCCAGCCCCAATGGGCCCCAAGGAGAGAAGGACTGCGGCAAGATGGTGGAGCAAGTGAGCAGGCAGTGCCAGACCAAGGCAGGTATGGAAGGGGGGCGTGGGGGGAGCCAATTGACCTGCTGATCACCCCCACAGACAGCAACCAGCAGCAGTGGCAGTAGAGAGTGAGGCCACCACCGCTCCCAGGTCCTGAGGGAACTGGGCAGGCCCCTCCCTCCAGCCCTAATTGATTGCCCAGCAGGCAGAATGGTGGAGCAGCTAGTGAGGCGGCAGTGCCAGGCCAAGGCAGGGTGCCAAGTGGGGCTGTGGGACTGCAAGACTGGGGGCGTGAGCTGGGGCCTGATCCCCACAGGCCGCCCTGAGGGACCTTACCCATGCACAGATTCGTGCACTGGGCCTCTAGTATTGGAATAAATGCTCATTTGTGATTCAACCCTGTCTCTGCTGAATTGGTTCGAGTAGTGACAGGCAGCAGAGACCCATTGTTTGTCTGGTTACAACTCCATCCCCCTCAAGTAAGAGAAACCCGGGTGGTGTGAATAGACATGCAGGGGAGTTAACAGATATAAGATGTGTTTGAAGGATTTACTGAAAGTTTGAAATGATGTAGAGAGAGAATAAATTGGAGAAGTCAGTGATAAGTGCTTGGCTATGGTGAGTGTGGGAGAGGGAAGACGAGCCTGAGGTTTTTATTTAAGAGCCACAGATGACGGGTGATGTCACAAACTCAGTAACTGGGGTTGGTGGAGGAGGGGCAGCTCTGTGCAAAATGACGACAGAGCATGGACACGTGTCAAAGCTTGCATTTGTAAACCTCCCCATCATGCACCTTTACTTAATGGGGATAAATGTCATAGGAGGGGGAAACAATTTTTCTAGGTTGTTGGCTGAAATACCCGTCTAATGAAATAAAGATTAACAGGAGAAATACAAATTTAATTATGTACGTATATATGGGAACCCCAGAAAGATATGTGACTCCGAGATGTGACCAGAGCAGGAACTTTTTATACCTTTTAGACAAAGAAACAGTCAATTTGTGAAGAGTTGGTGAGGCAGGAGGATCTGGGCTGGGGGTAGTAAACAGTGAAGAATTCACAAAGTTTGTTTATATAGCCTTCTGGGCCCTAAATTCCCTGTCTCTGGTGATAAGGGTGCCTTCTACCCTCGAGGTAGAGGGAGGGCACCTTTCACCTAAGGGTCAGAGTGTTCTTGCACCAGCTGTGGAAAGAATGAAATCTTTCCTCTTGTTATCAAGCACAAACCTTCGAAGGGCAAATTCTTTTCTACCTAGTTAGCGTTTCTATAGCTCCCTAGTGGCTGAGTCTGATGGTGTAGACAGAGTAGAACCCAGCCCCAGCATCTCTGCTTGGACAAATACATAAATGCATAGGCTATGACGTGAGAACATCCCAAAGGCCCCAAGGTTCCCCATCACTGAGCTAGAAAGTCTCCTCACTGCCGCTTGCAGACCTTCCTATTGGAAGGCTCCATCATCTGCACCTATACCTGGAAAAGTGTCATTGGCCAATATTCATGCTACCTCCTACCTGATCTTACTTATCTTGGATTCCTCAGGTTGTGCCTCAGAGGTGGGTTTTATTAGGCGGGCTCTCTGTCTGATTTACTGGCTCTTAAAAAAACACACACAGCTCTCACTGGTTTGGCTCAGTGGATAGAGTGTCAGCCTGGGAACTGAAGGTTCCAGGTTCGATTCCAGTCAAGGGCACAGGCCTGGGCTGCGGGCTCGATCCCCAGTAGGGGGCGTGCAGGAGGCAGCTCATCAATGATTCCGTCTCATCATTGATGTTTCTATCTCTCTCTCCCTCCCCCTTCCTCTCTGAAATCAATAAAAATATATTTTTTTAAACACACACACACACACATCAAAACATCAGAGTGAGGGCCTTAGGGTCAAAATTCCAGCTTGAAGACCTGGATTCAAAAGCATGGTTTCTTGACCTGCTCATTATATAAGTTTCAGTGAGTTCCTTAATCTCTCTGAGAGCCTCCTATTCTTGGGTAAAATAAGAATGATGACATGCCCATCTGTAGCAGTTTTAGAGAGAAAGGAAAGGAAAGAGAGAGAAAAACATCGACGTAAGAGAGAAGAATCAATGTAAGAGAGAAACATCTGTCGGTTGCCTCCCATATGCACCCCAATTGGGGATCAAACCCACAACGTAGGTATATGCTCTTACTGGGAATCGAGCCTGCCACCTTTTGGTATATGGGACGGTGCTCCAACTGGGCCACAGACGTCAATTTTATGTTCTAGATTGGAAAATGGCCATAATACACTATTAAGTGGGGGGAAATGTCACAGAATAGTATTAAGGAGTGATTTTGTTTCCATCCAAAATTTAAATATCATATACGTATGTTAATATATGCATTTTAAAGAACTGGGAAAGAAAAGAATAGACTCATCCATTAAAGCGGTTATTAAATGCCTACTATGTGCTAGGTGTTGAGAACATACAGATAAATAAGGTATTAGAATGTCACTTCCATGAAGGAAGAGAACTGTGCTGTTTTGTTCTTTGTTATTGCCCCAGGGTCTGGAATATAATACATACTCAATAAATATATGTGGAAAAGAAGGAAGGGACAGAGCGAGTCCCTGTTCCCAAGTGGCTCATAGCCTAGGGTTGACACAGATGTGTGAGGAGATGACCTTTCTGAAAAGGGAAGCTGCAGAGAACTCTGGGAGAAAAAGGCTTCAAGTTGGTAGGGGGTTTGCGTAAACCATCTCTCATCCTTATGCCATCACCCCCCTTTCACAGAAGTCGGTTGCAAAGTCATAGCCATGCAGCCCATTTCAAACTCAAAGCTTATCTGGCTACAGGAGCCTTCTTCTTTCAGGACAGCACTTGACCCTACAAAGGAGAACCAGATTATCCAGGCTGAGTTGGGGGCAGAAGTGCTGGGGACGGACATCTCCAAACTGGGTCTTAGAGAGCCAGAAACTCGGAAAACAACGCCTTTTGTCAGTATCTGGGGGAGATTGTCCTCAGACAACTCAAAGGTGACACCCAATGTCACTGTGGGGAACTACACAGAAACCCTAAATGGTGGTTCTGGAAGAGGGAGCGATGCCTTGCTGTTGGCGATTTCCTTTATGGGTTCTTCTCTGATTCCTTTCTGGTAGCTCTTGCTTAATTACAGTTGCATTGGAATAACAGAAGCCTCAAGAGGAAACACGGATTCGGGCTAACACCTTCCTGGAGACTAACTAGTCATCCAGATCTGGTAAGAACCTCTGTTCTCCCTTTTACCTGCTATGAAGCCTTGGACACATTCCTTCGTCTCTGTGAGCTTCAGTTTCCTCACTTGTGAAATGGAGATGACGAGACCTATTTTGCAAGGCTGCCAGGTATAGTAAACGAGATCAACTACGTGCACCTCATAAAACAGAAAAGGCTTAGCAAGTGTCGTTGCTGAGGCCTTATTGAGCCTTACTACGCACTTGACATACATGATCTTTTTTTTCAAATCCTCACAACAACCCTATTATTTCTATCCCCACTGTGTAGGTGGGAAAAACTGAGGTCCAGAGAGAATGGCCAAGGTCATGTGCTAAGAAGTGGCCACACTGGGATTCAAATCCAGGCCATGGACCTCAAGAAGAGCACCGACGGTGAATCAGAATACCACAGTGGTTCGAGTGTATAATTGTTAAGAAAACTAGATTAAATGTATCCGATTATAAAATGGGCAAAGGCGCTCTGGCTGGTGTGGCTCAGTTGGTTGGGTGTCATTCTGTGCACCAAAAGGTTGCAAGTTCAATTTCCGATCCGGGCTCATATGAGAGGCAATCGATTGATGTTTGTCTCTCTCCCCGCCTTTCTCCCTCTCTAGACTCCATGAAAAACTTATCCTCAGGTGAGGATTTAAAAATAAATAAATCTTCCTCACTCTCCCTGCAAAAACACTACTATTTCCTGGGTTTCAGGCTATACCTATCCATTGCAGAGACCTGGGTTCAAATCCCAGCTCTGACAATTAATTGTGTGACTTCCAGCAAATTACTGATTCTCTTTCAAAGCTTTGGTTTAGCACTGGCTGGTATGGCTCAGTGGATAGGGCGTCGGCCTGTGGACTCAAGGGTCCAGGGTTCGATTCCGGTCAAGGGCATGTGCCTTGGTTACGAGCATGTCCCCAGTGGGGAGTGTGCAGGAGGCAGCTGATCGATGTTTCTCTCTCATCGATGTTTCTAAGTCTCTATTCCTCTCTCTTCCTCTCTGTGAAAAATCAATAAAATATATTTTTTTTAAAAAAGCTTTGGTTTATCTATATACATAAAAACCTAATATGCAAATTGTCCTCACGGGAGTTCAACCAGGAGACCAATTGCTCACCATGACATGTGCTGACCACCAGGGGGCAGCATGAAATGAAGGAAGGCCCTGACCAGCAGCTGGCAGCCAGAGAAGGGAGGCCCTGGCCAGCAGCTGGAAGACCCAAATCAGCCTGGTTGCTGGCCAGGCCTAGGGAGCCTACTTATGCACAAATTTTGTGCACCGGGCCTCTACTTAATCTATAAAGCAGAATCAGAATGCTTCCACCTAAGATGGTGGCATAGGTAAATGCAGTACTTGCATCTTCCCACAATCATATCAAAATTACAACTAAACTACAGAACAACCATCATTCAGAACTGCCTGAGATCTAGCTGAACAGAAGTCCTATAACTAAAGATAGAAAGAAGAAGCTACATTGAGACTAGTGTGAGCGGTTGAGACTCAGGATAGGCTGGTCCCACACCCACATGTAGTGTTTAAAAATTGGTAACAATATCTCACTATGGAGAGCCACTCTAAGGAACAGGGGTCCCAGCCCTACACCAGGGCCCCACAGCCCAGGGTTCCAGTACCAGGAAGAGAACCATAACTTCTGGCTGTGAAAACCTGGGGATTGTGGCTGAGTGAGATAGAGGGTTCCTGGAGTCCCAGGCCTTCTTCTTAAAGGGCCCATACACAGACTTACTCAGACTCACTCTGAGCTCCAGTGCTAGGGCAGCAGCTTGAAAGGCACCAGGGACATACAGGGAGGAACTGAATCTTCTGGCTTTTTGGCGAGAGTTGAAGAGCCAATTTTTTCCCAGACGGAAGTATTGGCAGAGGTCACTGTTCTTTGCTGAATGTGTCTAAGTCACATGAACTAGACCATCCATTCATGATAGATGACTCAATGGAATAAACATAAGAAAAGTGAGAGCATGCTGGGCCAGAGTTGCTCCATTGGTGAGTGTCATCCTGTATCTCAAAAGGTTGCCGGTTCAATTCCCGGTCAAGGCACATACCTGGGATGCAGATTCGATCCCCAATCCAAGCATATCTCTCTCTCTCTCTCTCTCTCTCTCTCTCTCTCTCTCTCATTCTCTCTCTCTCTCCCTCTCCCTCTCCCTCTCTCTCTCTTTCTCGCTGGTGCACTGTGACAAGCCACTGTCCTTTGAATACCCTTGCCCAGATCTATCCAAGCCATTTGTTAACAGTCCTCTATGTAACACTTCAAGGCTGAAAGACTATGTGAAAGTAGAGACAAATCAAGTGCATCTTCAGAAACAGTCACTAAGTAACAAGAGTGCAAATATTTATTCAGAAAGTATCAGACATGTCCCAATTATGCCCCAATTAATTAATTACCTGTCTAGGCTTAGTGGGATAAACGCAGGTGACCAGGAGTCAGCAATAACGGCCTATCCCCTGGTGCTTCAATGCCTAGACAGCTGAGCCGAACCAGAACACATGAACACACAAGACAGAATTAGTATGCAGTCACACAGGGTTGATTTACCTATTCCTAGTGGGTCCCAGGCTCCAGCAAAGGCCACCCGGCGATGCACACCAAAAGACGGAGACAGACAGGCAGCCACAGTTGGTTCACGCTCACACAGCAGAGCAGTCAATCAGGGGCCGGTCTCACAGAGTGACATGGAGTCCTCCTCTCTTCAGGCAGGAGACGTGGACTAGAGAAAATCTGTTGCTTATACAGCCAGTAGTAAACAACTTGTGTCTTATCAGTGTGGGCCAGACGGTGTGCCTTTGCTAGCAGCAGGGTGTTTATGCTTTCAGGACTCAGGGCATTCACATCAAGACAGTGGGGTGTTCACCACATTTTGGAAGTTACGGAGTATTGAGGTCTTCACATAGCAAACACTTCACACACTGATTATTTCACACGGTAATTATTTCCACACATTAGAGGGATTTCCTTATGATCATAACAGTATTATAACATTACAAATGATCATTCTCTGACTTTATATTTAATTCAAAATTGAATCGTGGAAATATCAAGTGTATTGTACATGAACAAAAACTTCAAATGAATGACATTTGTCTGCTTTGCTAATTGGAAGTCAGCCAGTCCTTGCACCAAGCAATTATAAACAGACTTTAATTGCCTGGCTGGATATGAAAGGCAAACCTACCCTGAGTATAATGCTGCTGCTGGTATTAGCTTAGTAACATAAGTAGTGTTTAGTAACAGGTGCAAGGATTAGCACCCACCAGCCGAGCTAATCTGGCAAAGGCAATCTAAAATCCAAAGAAACAGGACATAATTATAATTTACTAGAGGTCCAGTGCACGAAATTCGTTGTCAGCTGCCAGTGGTTGTCAGCTGCCAGCTGGGGCCTCCCTTCCCCCAGCTGCCTGCCACTGCAGGCCTCTCTTCCCAAGCGCCTTGGCCTGGTGCTGCCCGCTCACCTGCTCCACCATCCTGCCACAGCCCTGCTCTCCTAGGGGCCCGTCAGGGCCAGCAGCACCTCCACTGCCATCTGTTGCTAGCACCATGTCACCAACGCCTGCCATCAACTCCGTCACCCTCTGGTGGTCAGCACACATTTAACTCCCGGTCGGTCAAACTCCTGCCCATGGGGACAATTTGTATATTAACCTTTTATTATTTAGGATAAGGGATAAAGGCTTAAAATGTGTTTCTGAAGAGTAAACTAATGCAATATAGCTCTTTTTTTACAAAGTGGGTGGCAGTCTAGGTAGTACTCCTACCCTTTAGGCAATGTAAACTGAAAGGCTCTGAAAAATATATATTCTTTGATCCAAAAGTTTATATCCAAGAAATTATTTTACAGTATTAAGAAAGCCTTCAAAGATACGGTTATAAGAATGTTCATCAACATGTTGTGTAAAATAGTGAAAAGCCACCTACCATGAGCCCTGGCCAGTGTGGTTCAGCAACTTTGGCATCGTCCCATGCACCAAAAGGTTGCTGGTTCAATTTCCAGTTAGGGCACATGCCCGGGTTGCAGGCTCAATCCCCAGTAGGGGGTGTGCAGGAAACATGTTTGGCTCTTACATTGATGTTTCTCTTTCTCTCCCCCCTCCCTTCCCATTTCTCTAAAAAAAAAAAAAATAAAATAAAAATAAAAATATTTTTTAAAACCATGAGAAATTGGTTTCATCAAACATAGAACATCTATACAATGGGGTACTACATAGCTATGAAAAAAAGATGCTACAAAAGTAGACACCCTGGTGCATAACAAAGTTATGTGACTTGCCCTAACCGGTTTGGCTCAGTGGATAAAGCGTCAGCCTGTAGACTGAAGGGTCCCAGGTTCGATTCTTGTCAAGGGCATGTACCTTAGTTGCAGGCACATCCTCAGTAGGGGGTGTGCAAGAGGCAGCTGATCCATGTTTCTGACTCTCTATCCCTTTCCCTTACTCTCTGTAAAAAATCAATAAAATAAATTTTTTTAAAAAACAACAAAGTTATGTGACTTGAAGAGACACTTGAAGATTTAGTTATACGAATGTTTTTCCAAAGAAGATATGCAAATGGCCAACAAGCACTTGAAAAAATGCTTAACATCACTAATCATTAAAAATGCACATCAAGCCCTGACTGGTTTGGCTCAGTGGATAGAGCGTCAGCCTGAGGACTAAAAGATCCCAAGTTCAATTCCGGTCAAGGGCATGTACCTTGGTTGCGGGCACATCCCCAGTAGGAGGTGTGCAGGAGGCAGCTGATTGATGTTTCTCTCTCATAGATGTTTCTAACTCTTGATCTCTCTCCCTTCCTCTCTGTAAAAAAATCAATAAAACATTTTTTTTTAAATGCACATCAAAATGGCAAAAAGAGCCCTGACCGGTTTGGCTCAGTGGATAGAGCGTTGGCCTGCAGACTCAAGGGTCCCAGGTTCGATTCTGGTCAAGGGCATGTACCTTGGTTGCAGGCACATCCCCAGTAGGGAGTGTGCAGGAGGCAGCTCTTCAGTGTTTCTCTATCATCGATGTTTCTGACTCTATCCCTCTCCCTTCCTCTCTGTAAAAAATCAATTAAAAAATATATATATATATACATTTTTTTTGAAAAACTGCAAAAAGAGACACCACTTTATACCCATTAGGTATGCTATTATTTAAAAAGAAACAAGCAAAGACAGAAAACAACAAATGTAGATGAGGATTTGCAATTGGAACCTGTATGCACTAGTGATAGGAATGTAAAATGGTGTAGCCATAGGTCGGTACTCAACCACTGAGCCATGCCAGTCGGACACAATTTTTTTAATTGTGAGATTTTGCTTTCTAATTTTTCTATAATGAAAAGTTATACAAACATATATTTTTACAACTTTTAATATTTAATATAATACAGATATAGCATATAAAATTAGCCAGATAAAAGAATCTCAAAAGGTAGTTTGTAAATGTGTTACTAATAAAGACTTGAGAAATACCAATTTTAATAAAGTGATTAGGGAATATCATCCACCTG
Source organism: Murina feae (assembly GCA_004026665.1). Taxonomy (NCBI): domain Eukaryota; kingdom Metazoa; phylum Chordata; class Mammalia; order Chiroptera; family Vespertilionidae; genus Murina; species Murina feae. The sequence goes on along the minus strand of PVJC01048707.1, from coordinate 775 downwards.
AGAATAAAAAATCCTAATTAATTATTCATTCACTGTGTGCGAGGCACAATTCAAGCCCTGAAGATGCAACATATACATGATAGAAACAGTGCCTGCTTTTGAGGATTAGTGGAGAGAACTATCTCCGGAAATAAAGTGGTGATAATGTCAGAGGAGAAAGTGCTATAAAAAATAAAAGAGAATAATTAAATAGGGAGTATCTAAGGAAAGAGACAAGGCCTCCTTAGATAGTGTGTTCAGGGAAGGCCTCCCTGAGGAGGTGATATTTGAGCCTCAGCTCATACGATAAGCAGCCAAGAAAAGAGGATTCTGGGTGCAGAGCAAGTATAAAACCAGGTTCACTCAGAGTGGTTCTCAGCCTTGCTCCACTTCAGAATCACCTGCTTTAAAATGATATTGACGCCAGCCCCACCTAGAAAAAAAGAATCAGAATCTCTTGGGGGTGGGGAGTGGACCTAAACATTAAGACATTTGTATATTTTTGTGGGGAGGGGATCGATGGGATAAACAAATGGGACCTCTGTAATACTTTCACCAATAAATATAGATTAATTAATTAATAGCAAAGGAAAAAGACATTTGTATTTTTTTCCAAAGCATTTTCTAATATACTATCTAATATAAACTTGTAGGCACCAAGACTAAAAATACAATGCAATTCCTATCAAAATCCAAGTAAGATTTTTTAATAGTATATACACAGTTATTCTAAGCTCTCTATGAAACTAAAGTAGCTAAAACAATTTTTAAAAAGAAGAATAAAGAGAGGAATCAG
>PVJC01048706.1:0-12436 GCA_004026665.1 Murina feae | reverse complement strand
GGCTGGGGGCAGGTCCCCAGTGGTCACACACACACACACACACACACACACACACAAAAGGCGCCTGGCAGACTGGGGCCATCATAGGACATCCACTGAGGGGTCCCAGACTGTCAGAGGGCACAGGCCGGGCTGAGGGACTCCCTCCACCCCGAGTGCACAAATTTTTGTGCACCGGGCCCCTAGTATAACTTATGAAAGTACACATAAGAAACTATAGACAATAGAAATTATCACCTCTGGGGAGTGGCAATGGAAGAATAGGAGGTGTAGTGGGGAGAAGATGAACTTTTCCTTTGCACTCCTTTCTACAGAGTCTGGTTTATTTATCACCATAAGTATTGTTTTTTAAAAAGTTAATTGGAATGTAAAAAAATACCCTTATCGACTTTGCTGGATGCAGGCCTTTTCCTGGCAAGGCTCTAATATAAGGTTCTATAATAGAAAAACTTTGAACATCATCCAGCTCATTTGTGTTTAAGACTATTTGTAAATAAAACCATCACACACATACAAAGAACTAATAGAGAAAAACCTGTTACTCTACCTGGGTAATGTTCCATCAAATGCTCCAACAGTGATTCTTGTGTTACTACAATCTCAGCAGCATTCATGTCAGATATAGCACAGCAAAGAACTTCAGCCAGAGGTATAAACTGTGACTGGGCTATTGGATTCATTTGCACTGGAAAGACATCACCTAAATTGGGGATTTTTTTTTTTTTTTTAAAAAAAAGGAAAGGTGGTAAGTTTAATAGAGTGCAAACTATTTGAAATTAGTGAATCAAGCACATTTATAAAGACTGAGTAGCAGGTGGAATTGCTATTCTTTCATCAGTCCTTTCTCGGAATCTGTAAACATGACATGTACAAGACTAGAAACTGTAGAAGACAAGTGTTTACATTATAGTCCCTACTTTTACGAAGTTTGTAGTATTTTTCAGTACAAGAAAAGAGTAAGAGTATGAAAGTCACAAAGTGATATCATAGGTGAGGTCAGACAAGGCTTATATGACAATGGTATTTCAAAGCATTTTTCTTATTTTAAAATATACAAAGCCATAGAAAGCTCAAGTAATTGTCCCAAGGTCTAAAAACAAGTACAGTAACAGAAATAGGTCTTCTGACACCTAATTCAGTATTTTCACCATTCCACACTCTCCTGATTGGAATGATTAAGAAGATTTGAACCCTTTGCCGCATCTACTGCGAGGATGAAGACCCTTTTCAGCAATCAGACTGTTGACATTCCAGAAAATGTTGACATCACTCTGAAGGGACACACAATTATGACGAGGGGCCCCAGAGGCACCCTGCAGAGGGACTTCAATCACATCAATGTAGAGCTCAGTCTCCCCGGAAAGAAAAACAAGAGGCTCCAGGGTGATAAATAGTGAACTGGCCATCATTTGCACAATCTGCAGTCATGATCAAGGGCGTGATACTGGGTTTCCATTATAACATGAGGTTCATACCCACACTTTTGCTGTATGGGGCTGTCTTGTGCATTGTAGGATGTTTAGCAATGCCCTTGGCCTCCACCTACTGTATCTCTCACATCTGCAGCAACCAAAAATGTCTCCGTTGCCAAATGTCTCGGGAATAAAAGGTACAGGTAGAAGAACTAGCTTAGAAATTATGAAAACTTTACTTCATCTGAGATTTGAGGAACCAAACAGAGGGTAGCAGAAGCCCAGAAATATACTGAGGCGGAGAAAGAAAAGTATTAGCATGGTAAGTTATCTGATCTCTGTAAAGTCAGAGAGAGAATGGGTAAGAATGGGAGGGGAGAAATGGGAATGACGAAATGAAAGGTAGAAAGGAGGGTTTGAGGAGCTATTCTTGGAGTATATTAGAAAATTTAAAAACCAATATGAAGATTATGGAGGAGCCGAGTCTCCAGGTGATTTCAGTGAGGTTTATGGCAGATGAAGCAGCAAGAAAGGAAGAGAGAGGCCAGCAGTGCTTCTAAAACTTGAATGTGCAGATGGCAATCAGCAGGGGATTGTGCTAATGTGCACACTCTGATTCGGAAGGTCTGGAGAGGAACCTGTGATTCTGCATTTCTTTTTATTTTTTAAATATATTTTATTGATTTTTTTACAGAGAGGAAGGAGAGGGATAGAGAGTTAGAAACACTGATGAGCGAGAAACATCAATCAGCTGCCTCCTGCCCACCCCCTACTGGGGATGTGCCTGTTACCAAGGTACATGCCCTTGACCGGAATCAAACCTGGGACCCTTCAGTCTGCAGGCTGACGCTCTAGCCACTGAGCCAAACCAGTTAGGGCTGATTCTGCATTTCTAACAACCTCCCAGGTGATGTCCACTCTTTGGAGCGGTAGGGGTTGGGGTGCTAATGACGGCAATATTAAAGTAGCTAACCATTCAACAAATAAACATGGCCCACATGGGAGTCAAGTGTAGCCGGAAGAAACCTAAGAACAGAAACTTAGCCAGATATTTCCTGCGGTGACATTTTAGAGGCTGGTACGCTGTAGGGGTTGTTGAGGGGAAGGTGGTGAGGACTGGCGTGGTGGGAAGGGTTGCAGCCAAAGCTGGTGAGAGGTCCATTTATAATAATAAAAGCGTAATATGCTAATTAGACCAGATGTCCTCCCGCATGACCTTCCGGACAAAGCTGGGGCTGCAAGGGAAATCTGGGTCCCTGGTGCCAAAGGGAAGCCGGATGCCACCAGCTGGGGGGAAGGAAGGCCTACTCTTGCAGGAATTTTGTGCATCAGGCCTCTAGTAATAAGATAAAGGACTTCCTTAGGGAAACTGGTAAGCTGTGTGCAGTTATACCTCACATTGGTCTGTTTCCTTGTTTACTTAAGCTTCTCTATCTGGCAGACTGGGCCTCAGGTCACAACACCAGATAGAATTGCAGTTTGGGCAGCCCAGGAAAGGCTCCCCTCTTGGTGAGCCTGTGGCTATCCCACAGGATTCTGAGGAGCTAGAATGAGTGGCTAATCAATTAATTAGCATTTCAAAGGGTAGTGATGAGAGATGGCGCTCTGAGCCAAGGGTAATAAACCTCCCTCCTTAACTTCATTTCCTCTTTGCCTTCCTTTTTTCCCTCCAGTTCGGAGATTCACTCTGTCTTTTCTTTCACATCCCTCCTCAACCAGACAAAACACAACATTAAAGTATCATTTCAAATATTTGTATACTTCTTTCACATAACTAGGTGCTATTTTAAGTAAGTGACTTTAAACTTTTACATATCTCTCTTCCTCATCTCCCAAAATGCTGTGACTTTTTTCTTGTATGTGATTGGAAATTGATTACCTGCCTCCACTCCATGTGGACCAGAAGTCCTTAATTCTAAGAGGAAGGGGTGTCAACGTAAGAAACATTCAAACCTGTGAAGAATTTTTTTTAAAGAATTTTTGAGAGTTTGAGCCAAACTGTGACAATTGTGGGGAAGCAAAATCTCAATGAATTGAGACAGTGCTCCAAAAAAAAAGGCAGTTTTGTGGCTTACTTTATACATTAAAAAGAGATGATACGAGAGGGTTACATGAAATCCACTGGTGATAGATTTGGAAGGTGGGAGAAAGCAAGCAGGGAGGGAGTACCTCGAGGCTTGAGTGAAAAGTAAATTGATAGCCCTAGCCGGTTTGGCTCACTGGATAGAGTGTTGGCTTGCAGACTGAAGGATCCCAGGTTCAATTCCGGTCAAGGGCATGTACGTTGGTTGCGGGCACATCCACAGTGGGGGGTGTGCAGGAGGCAACTGATCGATGCTCTCATTCATTGATGTTTCTAACTCTCTATCCCTCTCTCTTCCTCTCTGTAAAAAAAATCAATAAAATATATCTAAAAAAAAAGTAAATTGATAGACACATGTATCTTTTAATAGATGGGTACTGTATAGTTAAATAGTAATAATTAACATGATAAAACACTTAGAGTATTCATGTTTTGCACTGGTTGTGCCCTGAGGGATCTGGAAAAAGTGGAGTTACTCTGACTGCTTTTAGTTAAAAAGTATTAATTTCAGGCCAGCCAGGTGACTCAGTGGTTGAGCATCAACCTATCAACCAAAAGATCCTGGTTCCATTCCCACCTCCATTCCCAGTTAGGGCACATGCCCCAGTTGTGGGTTGTGGGCTCAATCCCCAATAGGGGGGGCGTGCAGGAGGCAACCCACCAATGATTCTCATCATTGATGTTTCTTTTTGTTGTTGTTGTTAATTCTTACCTGAGAATATTTTTTCCATTGATTTCTAGAGAGAGTAGAAGGGAGGGGAAAGAGAGATGGAAGGTGGGGGGGGGGGGGGGGAGAGACACATCGATAGGTTACCTCCAGCATTTGTCCCTACCAGGGCTGGGAAACCTGCTACTGAGGTACGGTCAGTGTCCTGACCGGGAATCGAACCATGACATATTTATAATTTCTAGTGGTTTTGGGAATATGTGTTTTATTTTTAAATTTTCATGTATTTTTTATTTTAATTTACCAGAGGCCCGGTGCATGAGATTTGGGCAAAGGATGTGGTCCCTCAGCCCAGCTTGCGCCCTCTCGCAGTGTGGGACCTCTCAAGGGATGTCCACCTGCAGGCCTAAGCCAGCAGTCAGACATCCCTCTTGCAGTACAGGGCTCTCCCAGCCTGGGACCCCTTGCTCCTTACTGCCTGCCTGCAGTGGAGGTGCAAGAGTTTCCTGGCACTGCTGCTGTGCTCGCCAGCCGTGAACCCTGCTTCTGGCTGAGTGGTGCTCCCCCTATGGAAGCACACTGACCACCAGGGGGCAGCTCCTGCATTGAGCATCTGCCCCCTAGTGGTCAGCGCGTGTTACAGCGAGTGGTTGTTCTGACATTTGGTCGATTTGCATATTACGCTTTTATTAGATAGGATTTTTAATTACAGCTAACATTCAATATTAGTTTCAGGTAGTACAACACAGGAATCCAACATTGCTATACCTCAGGAAGTGATCACCGCAAGAGTAAACAAATCTACCACCCACTAGAAAGATGACTTATCTTTGTTCCTTAAAATTATTACAACCGTAAGTCAGCTGCATTATAGAGAACATGCTACATCACATTTAACCTCTGCTTTGGAGCTCCTTTCTAGGCAAAGCTGAGCAGCTTCTCAGTACATTTCCTTCACCGTCGTTGCTAAGATACGTCCGCAGGTGCATAAATCATCAAGAGTTTCTCAGGCAGGAAAGCAGAGTGACATGGGAACATCTGTGACGGAGGCAGAAATCATTTTCAAGCTACAGCCACGTTTTGTTTTGCTCTGGTTTCTTTTGCATCCCTTGAGTTTTAGGAATACGATAACTAACATGCAAAAATAACTTTCTGTGTAGATTCCCCTTACAGATTTCCCAAGGAGGGAAGGCCAGCAGCCCTCTGGCTTTATCCTCAGCTACTATTGAAGAGCATCCTTAAGTCCAGCCTGCTGCTGACCTCTGACCCTGGAGAAGGACCAGCGATCAGAAGGCTAGGAGAGGCTGTGGGGCAGGGTAAACAGTTCACAACAATGCTCTATGTTTACCCAGCCTTGTACTCTTGGGTGCCAGGAGAATGGGAAAGTGTTTAGGCTGAAAGACTGGTTTCACAAAAACTATCCACAAAGCGGAACCACAGAGATTTGTGCCTGCGACATTTAATGCCACTTTTTGTGCAAAGAACATTTCTAACTTATTGATACCTTGCTGCTCTTCCCAGGGAGAATTAACCAAATGTACCCAAATAGTTGGTATATATAAATTATTTTACATTTGTGATAAAGCAAGTTATGAGTTTAAAACAATTGCTTTTTATAAGTCTACTTTTGGGGGGGGGATAGTGGAAGGCAAATTAAATGTATGCTGCATGTAGGTGCCCCATCAGCAACTATAGAACTCAACTATCCAAACTGATGACATCCGGTATGTGCCGGACCTGGAATCGAACCCACCACCTTTTAGTGTACGGAACAACATTCCAACTAACTGAGCCATAAGTATAGGTTTATCTTACATATTTAAGCACCTAAACAAATTCTAAAAGGCCCTCCTCATGGAAACTAAATTCTGACATTTTTAACGTGGGGTGCCTGCAATTGATTTTCAGGTCTATAAGAGATTGTGGTGCCTGACATGCAAAACAAAGTGTCCTTTGGAAATTTGGAGAGCATTTCCATCAGAACTTTTTTGAGCCATAGTAAAAGATGAATTTCCCATCAAACTAAATTCTAGGCAAAACTCACCCTAACACTGCTTTTTTCATATTCAAAACACAAAATTTTCTCTAGTATAAAAAAGTTTCGTCCCATACAAATGTGTGTGTGAGCTCTTTGCTAGGCAGTCTGCCAGAAATCCATGCATTATTGACCTTCAAACAGTTAAACGGAGCCACTCAAACTCTGCTAATTACCCAGAACGTGAAATCTGAGACCATCTTTTCGGGCGCCTGTATTGAATCACACTGTGGGAAAGGTATCTTCTACTTGCATTAGAAATGACAATAGAGCAAGAATAAAACAGCCTGCCATCCACCCAAGTTTAATAAAAAAGGATGTTTTTGTTCTAAGTAATCCAAGAAGCTTCCCTGATTTTAAACTGTACTTTTATCCAGTACAGAATTCCCAAATTTCTTTAACATTAAAATTAATCCTGACCTTTTAAAAATCAAAGTATTTTGTAACAACGTGGCATCTCATCAGAGATAAGATGCTGTGCAAAAATGTCTACGGCTTTGAATAGATTCAGAAAATCAAACAAAATGGGAACATAAAAAGAAGAAAGGCTCAGGTCGGCAAAAGCAAGCCCCTCTCCAGAGCGCCCTTTTCTTTTAGTAAAATAAAAGAATGCAAACACTTCACTCCGCATTTAGAAACAACAGAGCACCAACACTCAAAACTGGCTGCGGTCTGAGGGTAGTGGGTTTATCTACCACGGCGGCTGAGATCCTTTCTCAAGCGCGGAGATGTTTATTTTGGGCTTCCCTCAGAAGGCAGGGCTGTTCAACAGCCAGGAGTTCATAATGCTAACTTCTTTAATAACCACACCTCAGCCTCTCAGGATCAGTGAATTAGCATTCCTTTCAGGTGATACCTCCGCTAATATCCACCTTCAATTGAGCTGCAGAGGACTTGGGCCACTTATGACAGAGGCTCTCCGCGATTTGGTTGTCCGGATAGTCACAGGGGCCGCCCTTCTTCAGGGGGGCCCTTTGAGCCTCTAGCAGCCTTTCCCCATGACCACTACCCCTCACTTTGAGATACAGGGAGGGAAGGGTGTGAAGGACTTAATCCCCTCACCTCACCCCCAGGTTGTTAAAAACAACAAAACTCACTCATATTCAGCCCCAAAGCTCTTCCAGACCTCTGGTGCCCTGTCCTAACCTTTCTTCCTTCAAGGCTTCCACCATGGCTACGTTAATGACTTTACCCAAGTGTGTTGTTTTATAAGGCTGTCAAAATAAATGATCATAAACTCAGTGGCTTAAAACAGCACAAATTGCCCTGGCTGGTTTGGCTCAGTGGAAAGAGCACAGGCCTGTGGACTGAAGGGTCCTGGGTTCAATTCAAGGGCATGTACCTGTCATATACCCTGAAAGGGAATCGAACCGATGACCTCTTGGTTCCTGGGTCGATGCTCAACCACTGAGTCATGTTGCCCGGATGACGGATGCCATTCTCAATGTGTCCCATTCTATCAGTACAATGGCAGAGTTGGTAGGTGTGTCCAGGCTAAACAGTGGGGCTGGACACAGGGTCGGTGGCCTAAAAGAGTGCTGAATTTTTGCTGCACCTGCTTACATATGCAGAGTGGTGCTGGATTTAAGGGTTTAGATGTAGACTCCCTGGTCACTGAGCACATCAGGTGAACAAAGCTCCCCAAGATGTGGAGTAGAACTTAACAGAGCTCATGGGGAGGAGTGGGGGCATGAGCTCTCCCTGCCACACGGAGATGATCCTACTGGAAAAGAGCAGAAGAGAAGGTTGCACAGAAGAAAAGATTTCCCAGAAGAGTTTTATAGCAGCCAATGCTTGTCCTTCAGCACCTTAACTGCTGTGGAACCAGAATGACGTACTGATGGGTACTTGCAGGAAAGATGTCAGGGCTCCTGCTGCCCAACCCACACCATGCAATGAGACATGCAATGAGAAGGAGGAGCTGCAGAAGTTTCAGCTAGTGTTGCTCATTTTTAAAAAATGTGTTTTTTATGGATTTCAGAGAGAAAGAGAGAGATAGAAACATCAATGATGCCCTAACCGGTTTGGCTCAGTGGATAGAGTATCAGTCTGCGGATTCAAGGGTCCCAAATTCAATGCCAGCCTGGTTGCCCCATGCAGCCTGCAATTGAGTTGTTTGGTTGTCCCTCACTACCCCCCCCCCCCCCCGCCTTGTTGCCCTAGGCAGCCTGCTGGGCATTACTGCTACTGTGAAGGCATTCTGAACAATTTGCATATTCCTCTATTATTAGATAGATGCTGCCTTAGGTATCCCAAGGCCCCACAGGAACAAGTCTGGCTCACTTCCTTGTTATAGGTATGCCCAAGCATCCACATTCTTCTGAGAATGGCACTCAGGAGGGGGACCCAGGAATAAGCCCACTTATATTTCAAGGGCAGGGAATCCCTGCCATTTGTTGAAGAAAGGGGCATTTGGTCCTGAAAGAGCCTGGATCCATCCAGGCCCCAGGTCTCCATGCCGGGTGTGTATGATGGTGGACTGAGCCCCGCACAGGCCTCCTGCGCCAGTGATGGGAGGGCTCTGGGTGACAGGAGCTGGAGAAAGCTCTCTCCTTTATTACATCATGAGATCAGTGTACTTAATGCCGCATTTTACCCCAGACTATACACACACTTACGTAGGTACTTTACCAAAAGCGTCATACAAACTGCAGCCCTGCCTCTTCCTCTCCTGATGAAGGTGGGGGTCGGTGACCCAGAATAACGATGAGTGCCTTCGCCAGAATCCATACCCTGAGGGCCCCCTCAGCAAGGCAGCTGAGCCCAGTGGGCCATCCTCTCCCCCACCCGGAACCGCTCTTGCCCCAGTCTGGAAAGCATCACTGAGCTTCTGCATCAATGGTCCTTTTCACTTCTCCCAGACTGTCTGCTACGCTCCAGCTGCTTTCAAGTAGATTACAGACTCTCTTGGCCTCCCGAAATATTAACTTTTAAAAGATAAAAGCCACGGTGGGGATACAATTCACATAAATGTAGTTTCCCTGAGAAGTACTTCTAGGCTGTTAGAAACTTTAAAAACAAACTTTTCCATCTTAAGATTGTGAATTCCCTTTCCTCCAACCTAAAAGGCTTCATTTTAAATCTAGGCAGAAGTGACTGTGCCTCAGCAGGTCGCTGGCATCTTTTCACAAGGCAATCGCCTTAGAAATAAAATGTAAAGTTCGTAACCCTGAAAAGTCTTCAAAGAGGCTGTAGGGTCCTCGCTGGTTTGGCTCAGTGAATCTCCAGAGCATCGGCCCCTGGGACTGAAGAGTCTCGGGCTCGCTTCCGGTCAAGGGTACATACATAGGTGGGTTGCAGGCTCCATCCCAGGCCCACACAGGCGCATACTGGAGACAACCAATCCATGTGTCTCTCTCACTGTGTTCCCCTCCCTTCCAATCCCTCTAAAAATCCATGGAAAAATGTCTTTGGGTGAAGATTAGCAACAACAAAAAGAGGCTGTAGCTCTTGCTTAGTATCAGTGGCTCCCATCTCTGCCTGGGGGGGATCATTGCTTCCAGGAGCCGACCACCTACTTACTTCACACTAAGCCAGACGTGTTCTCAGATTACCTTCTGGTAGAGAGGTTGTGGGTCTGTGCACATCATGTTGTGTCCAGACAGAAATCACTAGGTCCATCTTAGAGGTCTTCTGACCCCTCCCTTTGCCTTCCACACTGACGTGGTTCCCCAACCCCGCTCAAAACAAACATGGTGTCAACCCAGAGAAGAGGCTCCAGTGTATCTTAAATACGCATGCTTCCTGACTTACTGCTCCTCTAACACCCTCTTTTTCTGTCCAGCCTAAGACGGACATTCTCCTTTTCCTCATGAGACACCCCCTCTCCCAAAGCTGCACAGCCAGTACTCCTGCTACAACCTGCTGAAGATTTTCTCAACTCCTGCTCACTTCACCAACCCTCTTGCCCAAGTGACCCCCTCCCTTTCCCACTGCCAGCTCAGGCTTTAACCCTGGCAGCCCAATGCATGGTACCACAACTCAGGTGTAGGAGAGCAAGGCCAATTTTTACGGAATTGCCTGGAGCAACACAGCCTGCTGGGTCATGGAATTCATGCATCCATTCTGCTTCCAACGTGGCCCAATGGAGCAAACTGTTAGCAAGAGAAGCAGAATGTTTGACTGAAGACTTGGGGCTTTCTGATAAATGTTGCTAAAATCTTGGGATCCTGAGCTAAGTAAACTTACAACTATACCACATAAAATAGATGACAGATAGATAGATAGATAGAGCTGAGCTGCTATCCCAGAGGAACTGCCTTGCTTATTTTATACCTCAAACCTTGCAATGTTAAAACAAGGCAAAACAATCTTTGGCCTAGTCCTAAAGCAACATTGTGTTCCAAAGAACTGTATGCAAAAACAACAGGAAAGCAAATATTATGACTATTTTTTTCTTTTTTTCCCCTTTATTGATTAAGATATTACAAATGTGACCTTATCCCCCCAATGTCCTCTCATCCCCCCACTCCTGCCCTCACCCTCACCCCCTGTTATCCACATCCATCGCTTATGCTTATATGCATGTATACAAGTCCTTTGGTTGATCTATTATGACTACTGAACTGATGACTATGAACCGAAAATTATAAAGAAGCATTACTGTATTTGGGCTTCTGCCTGAATCAGTGCTTCTTGAATTACTCTTCTCTTTTCTATCTCAAACAAATGCTGTTGCCTCTCACACTGACCTTTTATTTTCAGGTTGACAACAGTGAGAAAACGCTAGAATTTTCTAATTGAGGTGTTTATATTTCAAGGTGATGTCGAGGGCTCTTGGGGCCCCTTGATACTTCAAGTGGGGTGGAGCTCCCACTTCCTCTGTCCAGTCCCTACACCTAGTCCTGGCTCTCCCCAGGAGCAGCAGGCCAAGAACACTGGATCTCAACCACCTTCACCCCAGCTCACTTATCAGGCACAGACTGCAGCCTGGTAGACCATGCTGAAAAGACACCAGGCTACCATTGTGCCCAGCACAAGATGTGGCTCAGTGTGCCCAGGGGCAGAGGCACTCTCCAAAGGAACTGACTTCATCTGAAAAAGTGTCCCAGAAAGTTTAAGCCGAAGAGCACTACTGAAAAAATAACTCCTCTTAAGAACAATGTGCTAAATTATAGGCCAGTTCCTGCACCAGACAGAACCAGAAAAAGAGGGGGCTAAAAGCATTCCTAGAGTCAGGTAAACCTCAAAGACTGATCTTAGAAGTGATCCCCGACAGAACTTCATTAAATCAGACTGCTGAGCAAGGTTGCCCCAGAGCACTACTGAAAACAACAGAGCAATCACCACTAATTATGAGTCCCTCTTAGGAGTGGTATAATACCAAATGAAGCAGACCACTTCAGGAAGAGTCAAAGAGAGAGCCCTGCTAAAAACCTCTGTCATCCCAGAGTGACTGTGTGAGACCAAGGCTGCATTCTTTGAGGAAAACCACCAAAGGCTTCTTGCTGCTGGGGAGATAGACTTCACTGAAGTAGCCTTGTCAAGTTACAAAAGCAAACAAATACAAGTCCCAGAGAGGGGAAGAGAAATCTGGATCCAGAGTTGCTATAAGATATACATTACCTAAAAGGTCCAGTTTTCAACATCACAAGACATGCAAAGAACCAACAACAGGTGACACATATGCAGGAAGGAATGTAGGCAACAGAAAATGCCTGTGAGAGAGGCCAGATATCATATTTAAAGACCTCAAGGTAGCTATTACACCTTCTAAGAACTAAACAAAACCATACTTTAAAAGTACAGGTGCCCTAGCCGCTGGTGGCTTAGTTGGTTGAGCATCTGTCAGTGCACCATAAGGTCACCAGTTTGATTCCCGGTTAGGGCCCAGGCCCAGGTTGAGGGCTCAATCACGACTGAGGTCCTTGCAGGAGGGAAGGCAGTCAATATCTATCTCTCTCTCTCCCTCTCTCCATCTCTCTATCTCTCCTTCCTTCCTCTCTCTCTAAAAAATCAATAAAAACTTATTTTTTGCAAGTACAAAGACATAGAAGATATCAATAAAAAGGAACTGAAAATTAGGGAGTTGAAAAGTACAATGACCAAATTTAAAAATTCATTAGTGCGGTTCAATAGATTTGAACTGTCAGAAGAATCAGTGAACCTGAAGATGGAGCAACTGCGATTACATAAACAATCCGAAGAATAAAGAAAACAGAATGAAGAAAATAAACAGAACCTCAGAGCAATGCAAAACTCCTTTCAGCACACCAGTCTATGTGTAAAGAGGAATACCA
>PVJC01048705.1:0-12458 GCA_004026665.1 Murina feae | reverse complement strand
TTCACTTAGCATTATGTTCTCCAGTTCCATCCATGCTGCTGCAAATGCTAAGAACTCCTTCCTTTTTACAGCAGCATAGTATTCCATTGTGTAGATGTACCACAGCTTTCTAATCCATTCATCTGCTGATGGGCACTTAGACTGTTTCCAAATTTTAGCTATGGTGAATTGTGCTGCTATGAACATAGGGATGCATATGATTGGTGTTTCTGGTTTCTTAGGATATATTCCCGGAAGTGGGATCACAGGGTCAAAAGGGAGATCCATGTTTAATTTTTTGAGGAAACTCCATACTGTTCTCCACAGTGGCTGCACCAGTCTGCATTCCCACCAGCAGTGCACGAGTGTTCCTTTTTCTCTGCATCCTCTCCAGCACTTGTTGTTTGTTGATTTGTTGATGATAGCCATTCTTACAGGTGTGAGATGGTACCTCATTGTTGTTTTGATTTGCATCTCTCGGATGATTAGTGACTTGGAGCATGTTTTCATATGTCTCTTGGCTTTCTGAATATCCTCTTTTGAAAAGTGTCTATTTAGGTCCTTTGACCATTTTTTGATTGGATTGTTTATCTTCTTTTTGTTAACTTGTATGAGTTCCCTATAAATGTTGGAGATTAAACCTTTATCAGTGATAACATTGGCAAATATGTCTCCCATGTAGTGGGTTTTCTTGTTGTTTTGCTGATGGTTTCTTTTGCTGGGTACTTCTTCCAGTCTGGACCAGCTTACCTGAAACTGGATGGTCTAGAGCAGGAGTCAACACACCTTTTCAGTAAAAGACTTTGTAGATCATTAGGTCTCTTTTGCAGCTATTCAACTCTATTGCTGCAGCACAAAAGTGGCCGTAGATGATATGCACATGAATGGCATGGCTTTGTTCCAATAAAAACTATTTACAAAAGCAGGTGACAGGCTAGACTCAACCCATAGACCATAATTTTCTGATTCCTGGTCTTAGTGGAGTAGCACAGATGTCTGGCCGGTTAGTTCAATATCAGCCAGGTGCTTTAGCTCTCTTCCGCACAGCTTCTGTGTTCAGTCACATGGTGTACTTGCAGTCCAGATGCAGCCAGATAACATAGCCCTGTTGTACAGCATTTTTTCAAGCTTCTGTTTGTGGTATATTTGCCCCTTTGGCCAAAGCAAGTCACATGGCCAAGCTCTGAGTCAATAAAAGAAGAAATAGACTTCACTCCTTGATGGGACCAATGGGCAGTCAAAATATATAGTGGTGTGCAGAGAGGAATGGAAAAATATCTGTAGCCATTTTTTATCATATGCCACAGTGACCTCTATAAAATATATATCTTTAATAAATCCAAATTTTAATCATTTCGATTTTACTAACCACAAATCACTTAGAAAGATAACGTTTTGAGATGACATGAGATATACTTTATTTCTTCTAAAAATAATGTTAATGTTGTGATTACTTTAAACTTCTAAACATGGAAAGAAATATCACCTGATGAATTCCAGAGTTCCTCTAAACATAAACTGTGATTTATAAGGTTTGTGGAGATTAGACCATAAGTGAGTAGATTAATAAAAGCTTTTTAAGTTGAATTTTTTCTCCCTATATTTAAATGGAAAGAGAAATCTATAGCCTACAGCAATAAGAGCACATTCTTGAGACTAAGCAAGCCTGCTTCACGCTATCATTTTCACTCACTTTGACACCTGTCCACTAGACAACAGAGGCCTGCAGTGAGAGTAACCAACACAGAAACTGACTGGTGTTATTTAGAGCAGAAAACTATCTGAGGTAGCCACTGAAAAAATGAAGAATAATCCTGAGCAAGCCAAAGGCGGAACTTCCCTCTTTAACATTTTGTCAGAAATATAGAAAGAAAAGTGAGATTATTTATTTGATAGGGATTTCAAAGTGATAGATGGACTATTACGACAGCCATGGTTGAATCTGATACTAATACACACATTAAATTTTAAAATAATTGTATTTATATTCAAGTAGATTATTAATTTGTCAGCAATAGAGGAGTATAAACATATACAAAGCAGAGAAGCATTTGAAATAAAACGGAAAGTTTCCTGTACAGGGAAAAGATAGATGCCGTCTGTTCCGGCATGATTGGATTCATTGTTCTCAATATTAGCTTTGTGAAAAAAACCGACCTCTGCCTACCTTCTAATTCTCAGGAGGGGAAAAGTAAATCTTTAGGTAACCTTTTCAGAGAAGAAGCAATCATTCTTAAGCAGGAAAAGAACAATGTAAATTCTTTTATAGATTACCAGTTGAGGGCAGGTCAGAGAAGGGAATGAACTCACATAAGAACCCTGGTCCTTAAAGTGGGGGCCTTCCCCAACAGAATCAACCTCAACAGGGAATTCGTTAGAAATGTCAGTTATCAGGCTCCACACTCTACTCAGTGAATCAGAAACTAAGAGTGAGGCCTCGTAATCTGTTTTCACAGTTGGTTCTGACACATGCTATATTAGAAGATAACCCAATGTGAAGATCACATTAAGAGGGACCACTAGAAGCCAATTATGTTTAATGATTTTACACTATCTGCTTTCAGCAGTCTCCATGCCCGCTCACTTTTTAAAAATTAGGTACTCAATCAGGATTTTCCAATTATAAGAACATAAGTTGAGTACTGACAATAGGCTTGATTAGCAAATCACCACACTGTGAATGCCTACTCTCATTACTGGACATAACATAGAGCCAAAAGACCTCCAGAAGTTCACATTTCTTTTTTTTTAACTCGTGCAGTTTACAATTGTACTTAGTTTTGCTGTTTCCTGCCTTCATGGAAGAAGTTATGAATAGCTGGAATGTTAAATTCTTCATCTCTAGTCACTCCCTACATTCTATTCTCATCTTGAACAGGATGTTTTGGTAGAATTACATATTCCATAGGACTTTCCAACAGAGAACTACTTAATTAAAATCACTTTCCAAATACTTTTTTACCTAATGAAGCTTGTGGGTAACATTTCCAAGTGCATAAGCCCATCTACAAAAAATCTTAAGCCCAAATAATGAAGGTTAATAGGGTTCAGGAAACCAATCTAAGGAGTGCACTATCCTAAAATATGGCACCTTGGCATATTGTATTTTTTAAGTTGAAGGAGTTTGAGAAAAATTTTCTTCCCAAAAAGGTCATAGAAACTCATGAAGGAAATGATTATCTTAGAAGCAAAAACATACAGAAAAGTATGTACATTTTACACAGTTGATTGTCTAGATTCATGGCTAATCAAGGTAGTTCCAGAGGTGACTAGTGTGGGAATATGGCTTCTTGGAATACAGGGCAGAATGGGGGAACATTTTTTATTTAGACTATTATAAATCTAAAGCAAAGCACCATTAACCAATGCTTGTCTCAGCTATTCAAAACCTAAATTTATCTTTTCAAAGTTACTCTCAAACTTGTATACTTTATGTAGAATAAGAGGAAATGACCCATGCTCAATGCAGGAGCTGCCTCCTGATGGTCATTGCGCTCCCGCAGCCAATCTCCTGTGGCCGGCCAACCTCCCTCTGTCCCTCCCCCCATCTGACTGGTCCCGAATGACCCCGATGGTTGGCCCCGATCACTGGCCAGGCCAAGGGACCCCACCCATGCAAGAATTCATGCATGGGGACTCTAGTTACAAATAATTATTTGACGATTTAAAAATTTTGCACATGAATTACAATAAGTCTACGGAAAATTTATATGGAAGGAGAAAGACCCATAGTAGCTAACACAATATTGAAGAACAATGTCAGAGGACTGACACTTGACTTCAAGACTTACTATAAAACTACACTAATCAAGAAAGTGAGGTATCAGTAAAAGAACTGACAAATAAATCAATAGAACCAAGTAAAATGCCCATAAATTGACCCCACACATACAGTTCACTGATTTTTAACAAGAGTAAAGGCAACTCAATGGAGGAAGAATAGTCTTTTCAACAAATGGTACTGGAAACAAGTAGATATCCACATGCAAAATAATGAATACAAATACAAACTTATACCTTTTTATAAAAGTTAATTACAAATAGATTATAAACATAAATACAAAATGCAAAACTGAAAAACTCCTAGAAGATAACAGAATAAAGTCTAGTTGACTTTGAGTTTGGCAATAACTTTTTTATTTGTTATTATTGATTTCAGAGAGAGGAAGAGAGAGGGAGAAATAAAAATATCAATGAAAAGAGAGAATCATTGTTTGGCTGCCTCCTGCATGTCCCCCAGTGGGAATTGAGCCCAAAAACAGGCCATGTGCCCTGACTGGGAATTAAACCATGACCTATTAGTTCATGGGTCAACACTCAACCACTGAGCAACACTGGCCAGACAACAATAACTTTTTAGATATAACATCAAAAACACTATCTATGAAAAAAATATTGAAAAAGTAGATTTCATTAAAATTAAAAACTTCATTTCTGTAAAAGCATTAAAAGAATAAAAAGACAAGCAACAGCCCTAGCCAGTTTTGCTCAGTGGATAGAGCATCGGCCTGCAAACTGAAGAGTCCCAGGTTTGATTCCGGTCAAGGGCATGTACCTTGGTTGCGGGCACATCTCCAGTGGGGAGTGTGCAGGAGGCAGCTGATCAATGTTTCTCTTTCATCAATGTTTCTAATTCTCTATCCTTCTCCTTTCCTCTCTGTAAATAATCAATAAAATATATTTTTTTTAAAAAGACAAGCAACAGACTAGGGGTAAAATTATTTGCAAAACACTATCTGATAAAGAACCAGTATCCAAAATATACAAAAGACTCTTAAAACTCAATAATAGGAAAACAATAAATTCAACAAAATGGACAAAATATATGAACAAACACCACACCAAAGAAGAGATGCAATTGTCAAATAAGTATATGAAAAGATGTTCAATACCATATTCCATTAGGATATTGCAATTAAGATAATTAAAAAGCTACTTCTGCACACTGGTAATGGCCAAAATCCAAAATACTGACAAGTATGGAAGTTCCTAAAAAAGTTAAATATACCTTATAATCTAGCAACTGAGTTTCTAGGTATTTATCTAATAGCTTTATTCATACTTGTGAAAACTTGAAAGTAAGCAAGATGTCCTTCAAATTTTGTCTTAAATGAATTCTCTGTTTACACTCTGGCCCATATTTTTCTATTAGATTGTATTTTGTTTTCTGATTTGAAAGACCTTTTCACATATTACTAGCTATATATGCTTCTCATATTTTCCTCAATGCATAAACATGCTCTGTGTTTCATAGGATGTTTACATATTATCTGTGATTTATATCATACACATTTTCTATGTAGGCAGTAGATCTGCTATGTCTCCTGGACTTGGGATAGTGGCCTTGTATAGTAGGTGTCCTATTAAGCCCAGTGGCTTAGCCTCCCCAGTCACCTGAACTGGGCACTCTAGGTGCACCCCTGTGTGAGCTGTGTGCCCAAACTTGTAGTTGAGACTTGATTGCTGTTGGTGTCACTGGGAGGAATTGACCTCCAGGCCAATTGGCTGTTGGGACCAGCTGCAAGTACAGTGGGAGAGTTGCTGTGCAGGAGACACCACTATGGAGCAGGACTTGCTTCACTGGAGCTTTGGCGCTCACTGAATCTTCCCATTGAGTGTGTCCCTTATAAATGTATAGAGTTGTAATCTTATGTCATCTGAGGTTGACCACTGGGTGAACTGGTTCTTGGGTTTCCAGGGAGATGCAAAGTCAGTCACTGCCTGGGGCCACCCTGCAGGAGCTATTTGTATTAGGTTTGGAGATGCTCAGGCAAGACCCAACTATGAAGCAAGGCAGGTTGGTGCTAGTGCTGGGTCTTGGGCCTTTTATTGATAGGTTTGGGGCTCCCTGACTCAGCTGCAGCTTGTTTGAGAGATTTTAGCAAAGTCTGAAGCCTTAGCAAGGACAGGCCATTCATCTGCTAAAGCTGCTGCACACAGGTTGGGTGGGGCTGCAAATTGGATGGGGTAAGGTCTCAGGGAATCACCAGGGCAGAGCAAACAAAAATTGCTGCCAGTCAGCCCTGAGGCTGGGGAGGTCCCAACATATGAACAATGACCCCTGCAAGCACCTCTTTCTGGGAAAAAGCTGCCCCAGAGTTCCTACCACAATGCCAGACAATCCAGTTCTTCCTCCTGTGTCTGTGTCTCCCAGAGCCTCACCCTGGGGCTCAGAGGAAGTGACTCCAAGTTCCTGAGCCAGCCCTTTAAAAGGAATACCTGGATCTCCAGCTGCCTCTGTGTCACTGAGCCCCAATTCCTGCTGGTTTTTATTATAGCCCATAGTCATGAGGACTTCTTTTCCCAGCTCTGGGAGCCTGGGCTGAGGGTCTAGTGTGGGGCTGGGATCCCCTGCTCCTCACTGGCAGCCTCTGTAGACATGATCTCCCTCCTGATTAAAAAAGTGGCACATGTGGGTGCTGGTCCAGCTCATTCATCACCTCCACCCCTCCTACCAGTCTCAGTGTGCTGTCTTCTTTACTTGTCTAGTTGTAGGACTTCCATTCAGCCAGCTTTCAGGGGATTCTGGGATGATGGTTGCTCTGTATTTTAATTGTAATTTTGATGTGGTTGTTGGAGGCGATGAATACAGGCGTTTACCTACACCACCATCTTGTTTCTCCATCAAAGTATTCTTAAAACAATTTTTTTTACATTAAGAATCCAATTTTTTTAGAGTTGTTGATATTCGTGTTTTTCCATACTATATTATCCTCCGTGCTAGCAAGAGAATTAGTAAGACAACATTTACTAAGGAGTTTCATTGTTGTCTACAGAATTTCCTTCTAAACTGCTAATACTCATTCTTCAAGGTTTAATGTCCATGCTTTCTTAATCTTATCTGAAGATGTCAACAAAAGGTTTTCAAACAGGAAAGATTTAGATTTTTTTCAAATGATCCTTAATAATTTGTTGACTGAAACATCAAAAGGTTGCCATTGCCCATTCATGCCACCAAGAATAAATACCAAGCAAGTTATATAGCCTAGTGGCAACTACATCGCAAATGCTGCCCAGGCATGTCATAACATATTTTTCAATTTCAGAATTGTCAAATGTAAAAATAACATACATCTTAAAATCAATGACACACACTCAGCGGTGTTGCTCAGTAGTTGAGCATCAGCCTATCAACCAAGAGATCATGGTTTGATTCCTGGTCAGGGCACATGCCCAGATTTTGGTCTCGATCATGCAGGAGGCAGCCAATCGGTGATTTCCTCTCATCATTGATGTTTCTATCTCTCTTTCCCTCTCCCTTCCTCTCTGAACTCAATTAAAAAAAATTTTTTTTAAATCAGTGACACACAATTTTTGGCTTTATTTTCTTTAATTAATATGAGAGATTGTGTTAATGGCTTTAAACTCATGTCTATTTATAATTATTGCTAATATATGTGGATATATTTCTGCTATCTTATTTTGTGCATTTAATATGGTAACAGGAAATGAGTACTAAACTTATTGGGGTGATTGCATGGTAAGGTATATAAATGCTATATACACCTGAAACTAATATAATATTTTATGTCAATATAACTTAAAAACTAAAAAGTTATAATTAAATAAAATGTTAGCAAGAAGTTTCAGTCTCTATGCAATCCAACATCTCAAAACAGGATTTTTCTAAAATCAGCTTTTTAAAAAAATTCTGAATGAATTATTTTTTTAAATCCTTTAATTATTTGTTGTATCATAATAGTTCATTTTATATTGAAATCTAAATTTTTGCTACAGCTAGTGATGATAATTAAAATCCCTAGATACATATTGTTTGATAGTACAGGTAAAGGTGTGCAGATGGTGGGAAATCATACTATTCTTGCTATCTATATAGCTCATGTACCTCATTAAACTAAATCATACATTTTTCTGAATTGTGAAGTGTTTATATTAAGGTGATTTCTAACAAGAATGCATTTCTTTTAGGAATAAAATTGATCGCACTGAGTCTTTACCATGAGTCAACTTAATTCAAATAGAATTCCTTCTGAGTGAACTACTTAATGTTTCTCCTCAAAATGAATTTAATTAACAATGTTGCCATTTTTACTTTATGAATATTACACATGAAAAGATAAGATTTCAAAAACATTAAAAAATCCTAAGTCCAAAATTGAAATGTTATTTGGACGCAGCCTAGAGAACACAGGAGTGAATAGAATGACTGTAGTTACTGTTTATACTGTGGCAGTGTTTGGGGGAAACTTTAGGGCAGGAAATAGGAAGTAATTTTCTTTAAGAAAAATGCAGTTTTATTCTGACGGTTTTCAAACCCAATCTTTCTTTAAAGGAAGAACACTCTACTTTTAAATACAGTTCATAACTGTTGATCCAAAAAATGCAAAAAAAAAAATGGTGTGAAGCAGAAAAAGATTATTTCTTCTTTGACTGTGTTATTTTTTTTATGCAACTAAATGTGAAAGACAATGAAAGAACTATACGGAGGAGTCATTTAAAAATACAGGGAGTGAGCAAACAATGATGAAAAATAATAGCTATAGGGCGATTTTATTTTCTCAGAATTAGCGTCTCATTAGATGCTGTCTAAGCTTAATATGTTCAATAAGCTGAAAAATAACTTTTCTGTTACCTTCGTATATACCAAATATATTTTATAGACTCACTGAATACCAAAAGGCAGAGAATCTCCCAGGAAAAATAGACCAAATCTTAGGAAGGAAAAGACAATTGTCTATTTTTCTCTACAATGATTTCAAGCATTGGAAATGAAAAATATTAGGCCACCCTTCTTTAATTATTTTGAGTTGTGCAAAATACATGGACTGCCTATTATAGCCTTTGGTGGCAATACCTAAATTACCTTTTCAAGATTGGAGACACACACAAAAACCCAGACATTGCAGATAATATCAAATGGCCCAGGTAAGGTATAGTCTCTTCTCTTTTAAATCATCTTCAAAGATTTCAAGTGCTCTTAATCCAGTGAGATGTACCATTAAATAGAAGGGAGAGAGTTCACCAAAAATAAGAATAAAAAGGTTTTGTTATATTTTTCAATGTATCCACATTGCCTTGCAAAAGTCAGGTTGCATCATTAATTAATATTTGATGTCTGCTGTTGAAAGAATTTTTAACTGAGTTAGCCCACCTTATAGGAAATGGGGACTTGTCTTCTCTTCCCAATTTTTTCTCCTTCTTCTTCTTCTTCTTCTTCTTCTTCTTCTTCTTCTTCTTCTTCTTCTTCTTCTTCTTCTTCTTCTTCCTCTTCTTCTTCTTCTTCTTCTTCTTCTTCTTCTTCTTCTTCTTCTCCTCTCTCTCTCTCTCTCTCTCTCTCTCTCTCTCTCTCTCTCTCTCTCAGAAGTCAGCAATAATCTTACTTTGTTTTTTCTCTCTTCCTTTAATGTAGCAACTACGTTTTCATTTGTCCTTACATGCAGCTTTCTATAATTTTCTAAGGGTGCCTCCAGAGAGTCAAGGGAAAAGAGACTTTGATTCCCTCTGACTGTGACATTTATCCTTGCCAGGAATTCAGTTGGGCAATATGACTAGTGTGACAGTGTAAACGTATGCAAGCCTATATAATTGCTGATGATGGGGGAAAGAGAATTGAACATAATATTGGATGGGAAACGGAAAAAGTATGATCCCTTTTCCCCCCCAATATTATGAGTTCCCAATTGTAAGAATTTGAAGCTGAGTGCCACAATACATACATACATACATACATACATACATACATACATACATATATACATACATACATACATACATACATACAGTCGTGAGCCTTGTCTAGAATTATAACACTGGATGTCAAATGCTCTGAACTCTTCTACTCATCTCCTGAGCTAGCCATTGTGTACTTATTTATGTACAATGTAAATGAGTAGCTACTTCAACTGCAAGAATCAGGTCCAGGAGTGATTAATAAGAGTTAAAGGACCACTTTCAGTAAGTCAGTTTACTTACATAGCAGCAAACATGCCAGACAAGGCCAGTTTTGCTTTCATGAACTTCAGATTCCAAGTCCTTCACAAGAGTAATAAGTGACATCAGAATATCTCAAGCCTAAATGATGAGTTGGAAGTATATTCCAAATATGTATTTTCTTACTGGGAGAGACAAATCAATATTTAAATAGTCTTCTTTTGGTATCTTTTAAAACTGTTGATTGGGTATTTATAATACTTTGTTTAATCTTATGGGATTCTAATGTTAAATTCTTAAAAGAGTTTAAAGAGAAAGCAAAGAGAATTTCACATTAAGTAGAAGTTGGAAATTAATCAGATCTTAGTTTCAAGTATTATTTGACATCCTTATTGCTAAAACTTGTTCTAATATTTTATATACTTATCATTATAATAGAACTAGTGGAAAAAGGGAAGGATGATGGCTAGGTAACTACAAGGTAATAGGTATATAAAACATAGTAAACAGAATTTGTGAGGACAATCTAGATTAAAGGGAGTGAGTGTGGTGCAATGATAACATGTCTAAGTAACAGAAATTTTATTCTTCTTTTGTACACTTTATCCTTCAGGCTACACAGAGTCATACATAAATTAATCCTAAGATGATCAATTTATGCATGATATTGTATAGACAACTGTTTAAAAATCATAACTAATAAAGTTTATAAAAATCCCATCTGTTGTAATCAATAAATTTATTCTAAAACATTTTAATGTTTATGGCCTCTTTATTTTTTTGTTGTTAATCCTCACTCGAGGATATTTCTTCCATTGACTTTTAGAGAGAGTGGAAGGGAGGAAGGAATGGGGGGGGAGTGAGAGAGAGAGAGAGAGAGAGAGAGAGAGAGAGAGAACAACATCAAAGTGTCTCACATTGATTGGTTGCCTCTCACATACTCCCCAAACTAGGGTCAAGGATCAAATAGGCAACTCAGGTATATAGCAGCAAACATGCCAGACAAGGCCAGTTTGACTGCAAATCAAACCCAAGACCCTTTCGTGCATGGGCCTGTTCTCTAACCACTTATAAATACTGGCCAGGGCTATAACCTCTTTTTTAAAGAGCAGTTTCAGGTTTACAAAATCTTGTGCAGAAATACCAGAGTTGCCGATGCTAGTTCGCCTCTCCTTCCACCAAACCCAGTTTCTTCATTGTTATTAGTAGACTAGAGGCCCGGTGCATGAAAATTCATGCACTGCAGGAGAGTCTCTCAGCCCAACCTGCCCCCTCTCACAGTCCAGGAACCCTCAGGGGCAGGAGGTGACCCAGCGATCAAGGGAAGGCAACACCCCATTATACCTCTGCTACTGCCACTGCCAGCAGCACAAGCCTTGACTGGCTCTGGGGAACTGGGGGGCTGGGGGACTCCAGAGGCAGGCTCGCGGAGCAGCTTTGGCCCACCTTGTGGTGAGCCCAGCCTTGCTGTGTGTCTGCCACTGTAGCAGGGCTGAGGGGACTGGGAGCCACCATCTTGTGGCTGTGGCACCACCATCTTTAAGGGTGTGACAGTCAGTTAGCATAATCCCTCTTTATTGGCTGTGGGCACCACCATCTTTGAGTGCAGAGCAGTCAATTAGCATATTCCCTCCTTATTGGCTGTGGGTGCTGCCATCTTTGTGATGGCATGAGGATCAATTAGCATATTCCCTCTTTATTAGATCGGATTGTAATAGTGGGATACATTCATAACAATTGAACTACTATTGATATATTATTATCAACTAAAGTGGTTTATTAATTAAACCATTAACATGGTTTATATTTAGTTCCACTCCTTGAATTATAAATTTATAAATAGTGTTCAGTGGTTTTCTGTACCTGGAAGCACAATTCTTCCCAGGATTTTCCTGCCCACCCTGTTCGCAGGAGTAGGAAACAAAGGAAGTCATAACAGAGTGGACTGCAGCAACATAAAGAGTTTTTGCACAGCAAAGGAAAGCATCAAAACAAAAAGAACCTACTGAATGGAAGGAGATAGATACAAATAAGAAGGGGTTAATATACAAAATTTATAAAGAACTCATGCTACTCAACTCCAGAAAAAGCACACAAACAATCCTATTTAAAAAATGGGCAAAAGGAGAAACAAGATGGTGGCATAGGGTAGACACCGTATATGCAGCTGTGAACAACTATTTCAGAAAAACCACGAGAAGAACACACGGACACCACTCGCACCCACAGGACGGCTGGCTGAGTGAAAATTCTACAACCAGAGAAGAGTCTGAGACTCAGAGCAGCAGCGGAAGCAAAGTACAGAGGTACGGAGGCACGCGCACGGGCTCGGGGAAGGGCTGGTACCGGAGGCCGTGGTTCTTTTCCAAAACGGGGAGAGCCACAAGTGCCCAGCGGCTCTGAACTCCAGTTCCAGACGAGTTTCGGAGGTCCCACAGACAACCAGAGACTAGCATCAGAAGGAAATCCAAAACGGGTTTCTCTCAGCGTTGCTTACAGCAAATAACCGTGGGACACAGAGTCCTGGCGTCTCTCTCAGCGCAGGGCTGAGAAGCGCCATAGCTGTTTGCTCCGCCCCGCCCGGCGAA
>PVJC01048704.1:0-12448 GCA_004026665.1 Murina feae | reverse complement strand
TTTACAATGAATGAGCAAGTCCCTTTCAAAAGGAGGTTCTCCATCTTCATTTCTGAATATGACAGCAACCTCAGTTACATGGGGAGAATTATACTACCTGGGTCACTGTTACAATCATATTTAATTGCCATTGTTACTTCTGTGGGAGCAATACCTCTTGCTGCCGCTTCATATTGGGCTTCCTTTTCTACCTCATGTAGCATCTTGTATGATTTTGTTAATTCATTTATTTCATGCATGAAGTTGTTGATGTTGATCATGAGTCTTTCTGAGCAGCCCTGGTTTTCTGGCATTGCTAATCTTTTACTTGTAGCTTCGGCTGTATCCAAAATATAGAGTTGAGCAAACTTCCAAGAAACACCATCCGAAGGATGTAAAGTTCCAGTACGGTGATAAACTTGTCCGTGTATTCTAAAACAGTATGGCCCATATCCTGATGGTGATGCAATATTTGCACCCATGGAAGCAAAAGCAAAGGAACTATTTATGGAACGAATATTTCCCATGAAATTTTTACTGTCAGAATCTTCATTTGTCATTAATTTTTTTAAATATGCTGGATAATCTGGAAAGTGTATATCATTCGGACAGACTTTCCCTTTGCTACAACATCGAGTAAATTTTCCATCAGGTGGTTTTTCATCAGAGAAATTGAGTGATAGGCAAAATTCACATCGAACAGTCATTCCACCACAACTATGCTCAAGGATTGCATCCTCACTGACTCCATTTACGCTGAGAAGGCAGTTCCTACCAGTATTGGGAGTAGTTGTTGATATTGACTGTTCTCTCAACATATTCTGTCGTCGCCACCACCTTTTTTCAACTTCAAAGGCACGTTGGTCTTTAGACATTTTCTGTCGAAAACGCAGGGTTTTTTCAGCCTCAGAGCGACGTCTTTCCACCAACTTCTCTTCAGATACATTCTTTCTCAGGCGCCGCCTTCTTTCAAGATCAGAAGCATGTTGGTCTTCAGACATTTTCTCTCGATAACGCCGGTTTCTTTCTGCTGCAGAGCTACCTTGTATCAATAGATGTTTAGACATGGTCCTACCTCCCTGCTGTCAGGTGAATGAGAGTCCTGGCTGGCAGAGAGCTGACTGACCAACGGTTGTTTCACTACGACTGTTAAAAGTTCCTTCTCCTTGCTTTCAGATGCCTGTCAGGCCATTGACAGCTGTCTGACCAATGGCTGATTCTGGCTGATTCTGTGGGGGTGGGACTTCCTCCTCCCTTCTGTCAGAGTCTAGGCAAGCACAAACAGTTGAGTTGCTTTCCGGAGGCAGAGGTGGGGAGTGGCGGGCAGTTCCAGTGGGCAGTTCTCACCTCCCGCCCCACCCGCCCGCCCGCCCGCCCCTCCCGTGAGGTTCGTTGTCCGCGGCCTGCCGCCACACCAATTGGTCTTGGCTGTGGAGGTTCGGGCGCGGACAGCTCGCTCTTCCCGCCCCACCCGCCCCACACCTCCCGGGCGGTTCCTGACACAGGTGGCGGTGGCGGACATGTGGAGGCAGGCCTCCCTGGGTCCGCCGCCGCCACACCGATTGCTCTCCGGTATGGAGGTTCAGGGTGCGGACAGCTCGCACCTCCTGCCCCACCCGCCCCGCCCCTCCCGGGGGTTCCTTGTGCGCGGCTGGCCTCCACACCGATTGCTCTCAGCTGTGGAGGTTCTGGACGCGGACAACTCGCTCCTCCCGCCCCACCAGCCCCGCCCCTCCCGGCGGTTCCTTGTCCCCGGCCCACAGCCACACCGATTGCTCTCAGCTGTGGAGGTTCCGGGCGCGGACAACTCACTCCTCCCGCCCACCCGCCCCACACCTCCCGGGCGGTTCCTGACACAGGTGGCGGTGGCGGACACGGGGAGGCAGGCCTCCCTGGGTCCGCCGCCGCCACACCGATTGCTCTCCGGTGTGGAGGTTCGGGGTGCGGACAGCTCGCACCTCCCACCCTGCCCCTCCTGGCAGTTCCTTGTCCGCGGCCTGCCGCCACACCGATTGCTCTCGGCTTGGAGGTTCGGGGCCCGGACAGCTCGCTCCTCCCGCCCCACCTGCCCCACCCCTCTGGACGGTTCCTGACACAGGTGGCGGCAACAGACACAGATGGCGCCGCCGCCATCTTGGCTGGGCTAATTTGCATATAGCTGCTCTGATTGCTGGTGGGCGTGGCTTACCCCTGTCTCAGAGAAACGGTTAATTTTAATATTTCGCTTTTATTAGTTTAGATTGTATGTTATGTGAAAAAAAGAGGGCCTAGCCTGGTAGCTTAGTTGGTGTCTCAATACACCAAGGTTGCAGGTTCAGTCCCATCAGGGCACATACAAGAATCAATCTATACCTATCTATACCTATAAAAGAGTAACATGCCAATTCATGTCACTATGCTACACCCACCAGCCAATCAGAGTGATACGCAAACTAACCCAACAAATATGGCGGTTAATTTGCATATACAAGCTCAGAGCAAAGACTGAAGGCAGTGTAGAAGGAAGCCAAGTGCTGTAGAAGGGAGCGAAGTGAAGGAGAAGGGAACGGAGCTAAAGGGAATGGAGACAGTGGAGATGGTGGAGAAGGGATGGAGCCAGGCAGCAGAAGCCCTCCCTGGCTCAGGAAGCCCTATTCTTGCAGGAATCTTCCTGCAACGGGCCTACAGTATATAAATAAGAGGAACAACAAATGGATGGTTCTACCCTCCCGACCCCCCTTATCTCTCTTAAAAAAAAGGAAGAAGCCCTAGCTGGTTTAGCTCAGTGGTTAGAGTGCTGGCCTGCCAACTGAAGAGTCCCAGGTTCGATTCTGGTCAAGGGGCACATGCCTGAAAAAAAAAAAAAGGGGGCACATGCCTGGGTTACGAGCTCAATCCCCAGAAGTGGGCGTGCAGGATGCAGCCAATCAATGAATCTCTCATCATTGATGTTTCCATCTCTTTCTCCCTTTCTCTTCTTCCCTAAAGTCAATAAAAATATATATAAAGAAAAAAAGCAGAAAGAAAACCAGTCAAACAAGGTATAAGGTATAAGCAAAAGGTATACATTTACAAACCAAAAAGGTTCCCAAACTAGCTGGAGGTAGCAAGTATAAGCAGTTCCTTTAAGTGCCCAATTTTATTCCTTATAGAAACACCGAGTACCAGCCGAATGAGGTCAGTTCCTACTCCATGGCGTCTTCCAACCCAAGAAGTAATCCTGCCATAGGCCGCAGCTCTCAGTCCTCTTGCCAGTCATCCTGTGCCCAGGGAGGCATGGGTGAAAAGTACTCAAAACCTGGCCCTTTATAGCGCAGGGCGTGCAGAAACATCACAAGGTCCTGGGGCAAGGGGTCCTGCCGCACCAGTCGGCACTCTGCACAGAGGGGGTCTATTTCTTGATTCACATCTGTTTCAGCTGCACTGCCTGGTGCCAGGGCCTTTGTGTCCAGATTCTGAGGGGCTGCCTCAAGTACTCCATCCATCTTTTGAGCAGATGCAGCCAAGTCTTCTAGGTGGTCCTTGCCCAGCTCTGAGGAGGGAGCTGTAGAGTCTGTGAGTCCTGGGGACAGATCACCTTCACAGAGATCCAGCACATCCAGGCTCTGTTTGGCTTGGTGTTCTGCAACCAGGTCCCGCAGCAGTTCCTCATCTGTCTTGGGGATGTGGCCACCCCGGCCGCGGGAGGGGCCCCAGGCCCCTGAGTTGTAGATGGGGTCGTTAAGGATGGGGTGGCCCAGGAACTGGAGGTGGACTCGGATCTGGTGAGTGCGACCTGTGAGCGGCCGACAGCGCACCACACTGGAGTGGCCATTGTAGCTCAGTCTCTGGAACACTGTCTCACAAGGTTTGCCCCGAGTGTCTACGCGGCACACCCCTACCTTGTAAGATACTACCAAGATGGGTTCCTTGCAGGTCACTTCCTCGGAGGGGAACTCGCCCTCCACCCGGCACACATACTCCTTTTCCAGCTACACAGGAGGGAAGAGGGAGAAAATCAGCACAAAGCCTAAACTCATGAAGCCCAGACCCACTGCAAGTGGTGAGGAATCCAACTGCCAGGCAGAAGAGGATGCACACCCCACCTCCACCATGTCAGTTTCATGGTTTTGAATACATTTCTTAGCCTCTTTAAATACCATTAACTTGTCTAGAAAAAGTGAGATTAGAAAAGCATTAACCTCAAAGGACTGTTATTATAAGGATTCAATAAGTTAGGCTCTAATATACTTGGTACTTAGTCTGACATACAATAAGCACTGAATAAATGTATCATAATCAGATCCAGAATTACAAGTCTCAAGGCCACAATCAGTACCACTTAATTATTCTACCCAAGCCTCTTCTAATTTCATTCACAATCTTTCCACCAACGAGGCTCTTCTCAAAATCTTAAAAACCTTGCTCAGCCTGTTGGCACTTTAAAACTTCCGCCCTAACTGGTTTGGCTCAGTGGCTAGAGCGTCGGCCTGCGGACTGATGGGTCCTGGGTTCAATTCCGGTTGAGGGCATGTGCCTTGGTTGCGGGCACATCCCCAGTAGAGGGTATGCAGGAGGCAGCTGAATTGATGTTTCTCTCTCTCGATGTTTCTGGCTCTCTGTCCTTCTCCCTTCCTCTCTGTAAAAAAATCAATAAAATATATTTTAAAAAAAAAACGAAAGAAAAAAAAACAAACACAGCTAACTACCAAGATAGGCAGTGTATGCCATCTCTAAAAAAATCTCTTGAAACATAAGATATAGTAACCCGTTCTGGGTACTTTAGGTGCTGACCTCCCTGAAGTAGGAAACTACGAAGGCCCACTTCAGACAGAAGTCAGTGTCGCCCTTTGGACACAGCATTTGCGAGTCCAGACAGTGACCTGCGTGAAGCCAGAGCCAGGCTCACCTGCCGGTCCCGAACTTGCTCATGTATCTTCTCTGAAACAGCTGCTTTCTTGGCAAACATGAGGACCCCCGAGGTAAGGCGGTCGAGCCGATGCAGTGGGTGTAGCTCCTTAAGCTGGTGCTCCTTGCCCAGGATGAAGATGACCGTGTTGTGCCGGAAGCGGCCACAGGGGTGGACAGGAATGGAGGAGGGCTTGTCTACAACCACCATGTCTTCACTCTCAGCCAGCAGGCGGATAGGCTCTGCCGTGACAGGTGGCTCATGCCTATGCACTGTGTTCCGCAAGAAGTCATTGTCCTGCCGATGACATAGGCAACTGTTCAGCCCAAGGACCAGAAACCTCTATAATCAGTCAACTTCACGCACAGCTTCCTCGCTTATTTACTGACACGAAAGAATGGTCAAAGCATATCCTTACACAGAAAGCGGTATGCACAGCGCATACTCATTCTGTAAAAATGCAGACAGACAGACAGACAGACAGACAGATGGCAGGCACTGAAAAAGAACTAGAAGGATAAGGCACAAAAAGGTTAATGGGACCATCTCCAGGTGGTGAGATTATGGATGGTTTTTTTATTTTGCTTATTTGTATTTTTTCTACAATAACGTTGTATCTAAAGGTAATTTCACTTAACTTCTCTAAGCCTTAGTTTCCTTATCTATAAAATGTGACAGCTGGACCAGACGCTTGCTTTACAAAATTGGGGTTGGGAGAGAGGATTCAAGCCATCATTCCCCAAATGTTGAGATCGCCTTGTCTCCCCTCACAACCTGGTGAGCCAGGGGTGTCTGGTACCTCTTAGCGGTGAAGGAATTTTAAAGAAGGGTCAAAGCACTGGGCTAGACAGCTCTAGTCTTCATCCCTGATAGTTCACAATTCTATCATCTCAGCCTCTATAATAAATAATTTAAGTAGTTATAACAGCACAGGCTTTGGAGGTGACACTGTTGCCTCATCTCTGTGAGGTTTACCTTAATTTTGTTTCCTCACAGGTACAATGAGGTGGCAATACCTACCCCACAAAGCGATCGATAAAATTAAATGTTATTAAAGTTCTCAAAATGCCTAACTCTGTACCCAGTAAGGAGGCATAAATGATAGCTTCTACTGTACTATTTGTACAGAGATCCACAATGCAAAGTAGAAAGTGATCGACGTCCGTGCCAGTGGCACAGCCTGCGTAAAAGGAGCCACAAGAATTCCAACCTCTATGCTTTGGAAACAAGAAAACAGTGTTTTTGAAGCACTGAGGCTCCTTGCGGAGATGGGGTGGGAGGAGAGGGCTTTCAGACTGTTTCAAGTGAAAGCGAGAAAGCCTCGGAATTACCCCGATTTTACTCCAGTTCTATGCCCTACTAACTCAGGGGGAAAACATCCCTGCCCCTGTCCCGGTCCCCTTCCGACCGGCCCCATCAGGACTCCACCTTGAGCACGATGCTGAGGTCTTGGACCGGCTCCTCGTTGAGGCGCAGGCGCCCCGCTCGGACCGCGGCCTCGTAGTAGGCCACGGGGTGGGCTCGGAACTCGGTACTGAAGACGTGCTGCAAGCTGTGGCCCACCCAGCGGCCTTTGCAGTAGGTTCGGAAGTCAAAGTAATAGGGCCGCACCTTGCGCAGGCCGCCCTCGAAGTAGTAGCTGGTCTCCGCGAAGTGTTCATCGCCGAAGCTCACCCCTGCCCGCCGCTTCTTCGGGGGCGGCACTACGCGCTCCCCGGCTGCGCCCCGCCGCTTCTTGCGCTTGCCCGGGCCCGGCGCTGCAGCCGGGGCCTGCTCCTCGCTCCCCGTGACCGGCTTCCCCACCCCCGGGGCCAACTCCACTCCCGCGGCTGCCGGCTCCGGGCGCCCTGGGGGTCGCTCGTCCCTCGCGTCGCCGCCCGCGTCGCCGTTTAGCTGATCCGGAGCCTTAATCTCGCTCGCCGCCTCCGCCCGGGTGGAGAGCACCTCCGCCATCCGGCCTCCTCGGCCACCCCAAGTCGCGGCGAGGCGGAGGCACCGGAGGCTCCAACCCCCCTGCACCGGAACCCGGAGCCACCGGCAGCCGCCCAGCCTCATAGCCACGCTGGCGCCGGGGCACGTGAGTCGCGATCTGAATACGTCACTCAGCACCAGCCAATCAGCGAGGCCCAGTGCGAGGCGGGGACAGCGCAGGGCGGAAGTGAGTTGAATGACTGGCGTGGCGAATGGAGAGAAAATTCACCAAAAGCGTGCAACTCAGGTAGATGTACTCAGAGGGCCTTGGGTATGGAAAGGCTCCTGAAAGGAACATATTGAAAAGAAACATATTTAAAACAAAACGGAGTGCTGAATTCCGAATGTGCTAGGGATAGTGAAGCACTGTGCTGTATGAATGGAGCTCTTCCCATCGTCCCTTGCATCTTGCACACCGGTGCCAGGCAAAGCCTTGGGCACCGAGGCACACAGCAGAGGAAGCAAGCAGCGTGTCTGACAAGGCAGTATTGGAGGCATCTGATTCGGAGGGGCTAGCAGTGCGGGAGGTTCCCGTGCCCACGTCCCGGTCAGCCATGCCAGCAGCAGGGGCCCTGTGGTGTTCCCTGAACAGTTCCTCCGCGAGGTTAGGACACTGCTCCTGGCCCTATAGACCCTCAAGCTTTACTGTCTGGCCCATCTCAAGATTTCCTGAACTACTTACTATCTTTTAACCCTGTGCTGTATGATAGTGTAGTCATTAGCTACATGTGGCTATTTAAATTAATTAAAATGACATTAAAATGTAGTTATTCAGGTGCACACGTTGCATTTCAAGAGCTCAATAGCCACGTGAAGCCAGTGGCCACCATATTGGACAACTCAGATATAGAAACTTGTATTGGACAGAGCAACTTTAGTCAATTCCTTTACTGTTTAAACTGGCTAGAATGAGTTCTGTGGTTTGAACTAGGAACTCCAACTAACTTACTGTGGTGAGGATTTGAGTAATTTAAGAGTAATGGGAAATCATCAAAGAGTTTTTTGGGGAGGGGTGCGTGACATGATTTGATCTCCATTCCAAAAGAATCACTGTGGTCACAACTTAAAGAAGGGAGAAAGAGGGAATCACAAGTTCTAGCTCCAGTTCCATGTGGTTCTTGACCATGGGGGCTCTAAACCAAACATTCATAGGCCAAATACATTTTGAACATTTGCCAGGCATCACTTGGCTTTGGAGGTACAGAGGTAAGAAAGACATGGCTCCTGATTGTAAGGACAGAAAAAGTCCTCTCCTTTTCTTTGCTGTGGCCTTTCCACAGTTTATGAGAAGTACCTAGTAATTAAACCCCAAGATTGTTGGTTCTTCTGATTCAAACAGTTCCTCTAATCAAACTGTGGGACAAGATAAAACTTTACTCTCAAAGTTGCATTCTTGCACCTCCTTCTCCTCCCTGCTGGTTTAACTCAGGGATAATTCACACTAAGGAGTCTCTAGTTAGTAGAAACTCGTCTTCCCCCTCCCCTCCCTTTCATAAAAGCCACTTTTGAACTCTTCATAACTTTTGTTTTAAGCATGTTTGACAGGTGTGGAGAAAATACTGATAAGACACCTCCTTAGGACATCTGCTGGACTGTCTCCTGGAAAGCAAACAAACTGTAACTTTTCAAGACAACCACACTGGTACCTGCTTAACTTCAACACAATCCCACTTCCTTCCTTGTCACTTAGCAATAGTACTGCTTAAAAGTGCAAGCCACTTTCTCCCACCCTATAAAATAAATTTCCTCCCTGCATCTATCTCTTCTCAGTTGTGAAATCTTTCATGGCCCCCATCAACTGGCCAAAGTCTAACACTGATTTCAATGAAGGCATAAGCTAGTAGAGAATACAAATAAAAAGCATATTTGTATTAACTGCACTGTTATTAAGTTAAAGTCCAATGTGTTTTGTGTTCTTTAAAAATAATATTTAAATTTTGAAATTACAGTTGACATACAAAATTATATTAGTTTTAGGCATAGGACATAATGATTAGACACATAACTTACAAAGTGATTGCCCTGGTAAGTCTAGTACCCATCTGATACCATACATAGTTATTACAATATTATTGACTATATCTCCCCATACTGTACTGTATATATCCCTGTGACTATTTTTATAACTGGCAATTTGTACATCTTAAAAAATTTTTTTTTCATCCTCACCTGAGGATATTTTTTTCTATTGATTTTCTGAGAGAGATGGAAGGGAGGGAGAAGGGGAGAGAGAGAAACATCCACATGAGCGATACACATTGACTGGCTGCCTTCCACACATGCCCCTAGGGCTGGGGAACCTGCAGCCAAGGTCTATGCCCTTGACCGGGATTCAAACAAGTGCCCTGACTGGGAATTGAACTTTGAACCAGCAAACTTCCCGTGCACTGGATGATGCCCAACCAACTGAGCCACCCTGGCCAGGACAATTTGTACAACTTAATCCTTTCCCATTTTTCCCCTTTCTCCCTCCCCCCCTCCCACCTGACAATCATCACAATGTTCTTTGTCTCCATGAGTTTGTTTCTGTTTTGTTTGCTTGTTTGCTGTGTTTTTTAGATTCCATAGGTAAGTGAAATAAATGATATTTGTCCTTCTCTAACTTATTGCATTTAGGATACTACCCTCTAGGTCCATCCATGTTTTTGCATATGGCAAGATTTCATTCTTTTTTATGGATGAGTAATTTTCCATTGTATTTATATACCACATCTTTGTTATCCACTCACCTATTGGTAAACATTTAGGTTGCTTCCATATCTTGGCTATTGTAAATAGCCAAGTTTGTTTGGTGAGCAGGAAATCAGAGAAAAGGGCATAAGTGAGTCGAGAGACCATGGCGTAGTTTTGTTTTTATCTTTATTGTTGAAAGTATTATAGATGTCCTGTTTCCCCCCATTGACCCCTTCCTCCCCACTCCCGCCCCCTCCCCAGACCTTCACCCCACTATTGTCTGTGTCCATGAGTTATGCATATATGCATGTAAGTTCTTCAGTTAATGTCTTCCTCCCCCTACCTCTTTCCCTCTCAGATTCGTCTGTTTGGTGCATGCTTTCATGTCCCTGGATCTACATGTATTTTGTTTGTCAGTTTGTTTTGTTCATTAGATTCCACATATAAGTCAGTTCATGTGATATTTGTCTTTCTCTGATTGGCTTATTTCACTTACCATAATACTCTCCAGGTCCATCTGAAATCCCTCTTTTTTACAGCTGTATAGTATTCCATTGGGTAAATGTATCACAGCTTTTTTATCCATTCATCTATGATGGGCACTTTGGCTGTTTCCAGATCTTAGCTATTTTAAATAATGCTACTATGAAATAGGGGTGCATATTTTCTTTCTGATTGGTATTCCAGGCTTCTCAGATATATTCCTAGAAGTGGGATCACTGGGTCAAATGGCAGTTCCATTTTTAATATTTTTGGGAAACTCCACCTGTTTTCCATTCCCACCAGCAGATCATTGGGAAAAAAATGTAGTAGGGTTCCTTTTTCTCCATATGCTTGCTAGCACTTGTTTGTGGAGATATCTATATATATCTATATATCTATATATCTATATATCTATCTATCTATATCTATATCTATCTATCTATCTATCTATATATATATATATATATATATATTGATTTTTTACAGAGAGGAAGGGAGAGGGATAGAAAGTTAGAAACATCAATGAGAGAGAAACATCCATTAGCTGCCTCCTGCACACCCCCTACTGGGGATGTGCCCACAACCAAGATACATGCCCTTGACCAAAATCGAACCTGGGATCCCTCCGTCTGCAGGCCAACGCTCTATCCACGGAGCCAAACCAGCTAGGGCTGTTTGTTGATATACTGATGGCCATTTTAGCAGATCATTTAAATCATACTCAATGGGCAAAAACTAAAACCATTTCCCCTAAGAACAGGAACAAGACAGAGTTTTCACCACTTTTATTCAACGTAGTATTGGAAGTCCTAGCTACAGCAATCAGACAAGAAGAAAAAATAAAAGATATCTAGATTGGAAAGGAGGATGTAAAACAGTCATTCGCAGATAACATGATACTGTACATAGAGAATCCTAAAGATTCTACCAGAAAACTAGATTTAGTAAAGGAACTCAACAATGTAGCAGGACATAAAATCAACACCCAGATATCAGTGTATTTTTATTTTCCAGCCAGGGGCCCAGTGCACAAAAATTTTTGCACTTGGGAGGGTCCCTCAGCCCGGCCTGTGCCTTCTTGCAGCCTGGAACCCCTCAGGGGATTTCCACCTGCTGGCGTGCCTAGCCAGCCAAGGTGAGGGGCTGATGGTTGTTTGCAGGTTGGCCAAGCCCCCTAGTGGGGACCCTCACCCCATAGAGGTGTGGCCAGCCTGGGTGGGGGGCTGAGGGCCATTTTCAGGCTATCCACAGTTCCTTCAGGGTTCAGGTCCCTACTGGGGTGCCTGGCCAGCCTGAGTGAGGGTCTGAGGGCCATTATCAGGCTGCCCACATCCCCTTCAGGGTTCGGGTCTGTATTGGGGTACCTGGCCACCCTGGGTGAGGGGCTGAGGGCCATTTTCAGGCTGCCCACTGCTCCCATTGACCCAACATCCCAGCAAGGCTGGCTGGAATCAGGTTTCTGGGGTTTACCTTCTATAATTGAAACTTTGTTACCTTGAGCGGAGGCCTAGGCAGGTAACAAAGCCTCCTGTTTGCTTCAGCTCCCTGGCTGAAGCATTATTGCCGTGAGCAGAGGCCCAGCCAGCCTAGGCAGGCAGTTGCAATGGAAACCTCCTGTTTGCTCTAGCTCCTTGGCTGCTGGCCTCCATCTTGGCTGGGTTAATTTGCATACAGCAGCTCTGATTGGCTGGGGTGTGGCTTGGCTTGTGGGCGTGGCTTAGATGTCTCAGAGTAATTTGCATATTGCTCTTTTATTAAAATATACTAGGGGTCTGGTGCACAAAAATTTGTGCACTCGGAGGGTGGGGGTCTCTCAGCCTGGCCTGTGTCCTCTTGCAGTCTGGGACACCTCTGGGGGGATGTCCACCTGCTTGGCATGCCTGGCCAGCCTGGGTGAGGGGATGAGGGCCATTTTCAGGCTGGCCACAGCCCCTTCAGGGTTCGTGGACTGGGGGGTGGGAGGGCTGGTGAGTGCAGGCCTGGATGTTTCCCACCGGAGGGCCCACGATCGCACACGCCTGGTGGGCCCCCACCGCTGAGGGGACACACCTGGCACAGAGCTGGGTGACAAGCCAGGGGTGGACACTGGTGCAGGATTCCTCGGTGGGGCCCTGCTGCTGAGCAAACACACCTGGGGTGGAGCTGGGCAGCGAACTGGCTTCGGATTCTCTGCACTGTGCAGCAGATGCTCCCGCACGCCCTGTGGAGGCCCCTGGGGGGTGGATGGAGGTAGCGGACCCTGGATGGGTGCTCCCGCACACCCCCGAGGAGGCCCCTGGGGCAGAGCCAGGCTGCGGACCCGGGATGACTGCTCCTACACACCCTGCAGAGGCCCCCGCGCTCCCGCATGCCCCGGGGAGGCCCCCAGGGGGCGGAGCCAGGCAGTGGACCCAGGACAGCTGCTCCTGGATGCCCCGGGGAGGCTCCTGGGGGGCGGAGCCAGGCAGTGGACCCAGGATGGCTGCTCCTGCAAGC
>PVJC01048703.1:0-12488 GCA_004026665.1 Murina feae | reverse complement strand
AAAGATTCCACCCAGCTTAACAATCCACCCTTCCCTCAGGGCAGCGTTTCTGCTTTGTCTTGCTAATCCAGTTTTGGTGAAGGAGGCAGTACCTCAGCTGAAGGTCATTTCCCCCAGATCATCAGGGCTACCTTTGAATTAGCCCTTTTTTCCTTCTCATATTCATTGACCATAAAGGCATGGATTTATTTCTGGGCTGTCTATTTGGTTCCATTGATCTATATGTCTGTTTTTATGCCAGTACCAGGCTGTTTTGATTACTATGGTTTGTATTATAGTTTAATATCAGGTAGCATGATTCCTCCAACTTTGTTCTCCTTTCTCAAGATTGCTATGGCTATTTGGGGTCTTTTGTTCATTGCAGTATTATTTACAATATCCAACATTTGGAAGCAGCCCAAGTACCCATTAGTAGATGAGTGGATAACGAAGCTGTGATATATTTACACAATGGAATATAACTTGGCCATTAAAAATAAGGAAATTTTATCTTTTGGGTCAGCATGAATGGACCTGTACAGTATTATGCTAAGTGAAATAAGCCAGTCAGAGAAAGACAAGTATCATATGATTTCACTCATATGTGGAGTCTAATAAACTAACAGACAAAATAGAAACAGACTCATAGATGAAGAACAGACTGACAGGTGTCAGAGGGGAAGGGGGTTGCAGGGCTGGGTGAATTGATTAAACAAAAAAAACCCCATAGACACAGACAGCAGCATGGTGATTACCAGAGGGGAAGGAGTGAGGTAGGACAGGATATGGGGAGTGGGGTAAATGATAAAGGAAGGAGACTTCACTTGGGGTGGTGAACACCAACTTAATGTGTTATAGAATTGTATAACATTAACCAATGTCACACCTATAAATTCAGTGAAAAAACTCAGTCTTCTGGGAAAAAACCCACACATAGTAAAAATGGGTATATTAAGATATAGATAGGAAAAGTAAAACAAAAAATGAGAAAAAAAGAAAATCAAAATAAAATAAGAAAAATTAATAACAATAAGAATAAAGTAGAATAGAATCAAAGGAGAGAAATTAGATATATACAAGAAAAAAGAATAAATAATAAAAGGGGAAAAATAATCTAATAAAAGAGAAACATGCAAATCAACTGCACCTCTGCTGTGCCCCAAGCCACACCCACCAGCCAATCAGAATGACTATATGCAAATTAACCTAACCAAGATGGCAGCCAGCAGCCAGGAGTTGGAGCAAGCAGGAGTCTTGGTTGCCCCCGGCGATGGAGGAAGCCAAGCTTCCCGCTTGCCCTGGTCGGCTATGGCCTCCATTCAAGGCAACAAAGTTTTAATATAGAAGATAAATAAGCCCCAAATACCTGCTTCCAGCCAGCCTCACTGGGAGCTTGGGTTGCTGGGGGCTGTGCAAACAGCCAACAGCCTCTCACCCAGGATGGCCACATTCTCATGGGGTGAGGGTTCCTGCTGAGGGGCTTGGCCAGCCTGCAAACAGCCATCAGCCCCTTACCCAGGCTGGCCAGGCACCCTAGCCAGGACCTCCACCCTGAAGGGGCTGTGACCAGCCTTCAAACAGCCATCAGTCCCTCACCCAGGCTGGCCATGCATCCCAGCAGGGACTCCCATCCTGAAGGGGCTGTGGCCAGCCTTCAAACAGCCATAAGCCCCTCACCCAGACTGGTCAAGCACCCCAGTGGGGACTCCCACCCTGAAGGGGGTGTGACCAGCCTGCAAACAGCCATCAGTCACTCACCCAGGATGGCCAGGAACCCCAGAGGGACCCTCACCCTGATCTGGGACACCCTTTAGGGAAAACCAGCTGGCCCCTACCTGTGCACCAGGCCTCTATCCTATATAATAAAAGGGTAATATGCAAATTGACCCTAACAGCAGAACCACTGAGAATGACTGATCACTATGACTGGTCACTATGGACACACTGACCACCAGGGGCAGACGCTCAATGCAGGAGCTGCCCCCTGGTGGTCAGTGCGCTCCCACAGGGAGAGCTCTGCTCAACCACAAACCAGGCTGATGGCTGCCAGTATAGCGGTGGTGATGGGAGCCTCTCCTGCCTTCTCAGCAGTGCTAAGGATGTCCGACTGCAGCTTAGGCCTGCTCCCCGCTGGCAAGTGGACATCCCCCAAGGGCTCCTGGGCTGCCAGAGGAATGTTTGACTGCCAGGGGAGTGGGCCTAAACCAGCAAGTGGACATTCCCCGAGGGGCCCCAGACTGTGAGAGGGCACAGGCCGGGCTGAGGAACCCCCCGCCCCCGACTGAGTGCACAAATTTTTGTGCACCTGGCCTCTAGTAAATAATAAAAGGGGAAAAACGAACAACAACCAAAAAATCCACTCACACACACACACACACACACACACACACACACACCAAAAAACAAAACGACACACACTCACACACTCAAAAACCTTGGGCTCGTTATTCGTAGAGCTTACTGGATTTTGCTCTGATGTTGAATCTATCCTGGACCTCCTGGCAGCTGTATTGCTATTCATCTCTCCTTTAGAGTCCTCCAGAAATTAAAAAAAAAAATATGTTTAGGTTCTCCTATATTGGGTACATATAGGTTTACCAGGGTTATATCTTCTTGTTGGATTGATCCCTTTAGTATTATGTAGTGACCTTTATTGTCTCTTGTTATGTCCTTCATTTTGAAGTCTATTTTGTCAGATATGAATATTGTTACTCCAGCTTATTTTTGTTTCTATTTGCATGGAATTTCCCCCCCATCCCTGTAGTCTCATCTGGGGTGAATCTTTTATTCTAAGGTGGGTCTCTTGTAGACCTCATATATTTGGGTCATGTTTTCTTATCTTTTTAGCAACCCTATGTTTTTTGATTGGAATATTTCATCCATTTACATTAAGGTTATTATCGACTAGAGGACTGGTGCATGAAATTCATGCACAGGTAGGGTGCCTAGGCCTGGCTGGTGATCAGGGCTTATTGGGTCCTTCCGGCTGCCAGCCAGGGCCTTCCTTCATTCTGTGCCACCCCCTGGTGGTCAGCGCATGTTATAGTGAGCAATTAAACTCCTAGTCTCCTGGTCAAACTCCCAAGGGTACATTAGCATATTAGCGTTTTTTATATATATAGACTGGAGGCCTGGTGCACAAAATTCGTACATGGAAGAGTGTTCTTCAGCCTGGCCTGCACCCTCTCCAATTGGGACTCCTTGGGGGATGTCCAACTGCCCATAGGGATCGAACCTAAACCGGCAGTCGGACATCTTTCTCACAATCTGGGACGCTGGCTCCTAACTGCTTGCCTGCCTGCCTGCCTAATTGCAATGGCATGAGGGTGTGATGACCACCTGGGATATTATTAGTTTATATAGGTACTTATTTATTGTCATTTTAATTCTTTTTTTTTTTTTTTTTTGAGAAGGGGAGATTCTAAAAACAGGAACATTGATTTTCACATCTGGACTTTAATTAATATTCTCAGTCATATACAGTGAAAACAGGAAGCTCTCCTATTACTAAGCAGCAAGAGCCACACTCTCTCGCTCATCAAATCTATGAAACATTCCCAATAAAAGAACACCCAGCAGCCCGCTTCAGTTTCCATAGCACTAGCCAGCAGGAAGCGAGGTGGTGCCCAGGCTTAGAAAGTAGTCTCTTCTGTGTTCTCACAGAGACCTCACAGACACCTCCAGTCCCAAAGGAAAACATTCAAACTCTCCCAGTTTAACCTGGTAGGGGCCCACAGTGGCACTGCAATGCCTGTGGGATGGAAGGATGATTTGAACTGAACAAAAATCAAAGTCATCACCCTAAGTATTTTTAAAAATGTATCTTTATTGTTGAAAGTACTACAGATGCTCTCCCTTTGCCCCCGTTGACCCCCAAAAAGAGATATATGTACTAATCTTTGTAAAGCTTTATGTAATTTAAAAAAAAGTAAAATAAATAAAAAAATAAATAAAAAGTCTGTATTTCATCTTTATTTTTAAAAGTTACTTGTGCTAGATATGTAGTTCAAAGTTGACCATTTTATTCTTTCAGCACTTAGCCTAGCATCCAGCACAGGGCATATTTACACAGGTATTTTATTAAATTTATTGGGGTGCCATTGATTAATAAAATTATACAAGTCTCAAGTGTAGAATTCTATACTACATCATCTTTATATTGCATTGTGTGCTCATTTTAATTCTTTGTGCCTATGTTTCTCTTTATATATATTTCTTCTTGTTATTACAACAGTTCTTTTAACATATCTTGCAATGCCAATTTAGTGGTGATAAACCACTTTAGCCTTTTGGTTGTCTGGGAAGAGCTTTATTTCCCCATCTGTTTTGAATGATATCTTTGTTAGATAGAGTAGTCTTGGTTTCAGATCCTTGCTTTTCATTACCTTGAATACTGCATGCCATTCTCTTCTCACCTGTAGAGTTTCTGTTGTGAAATCAGCTGACAGCCTTATAAGAACTCCTTTGTAGGTAACAAATTGCTTATCTCTTGCTGCCTTTAAGATTCTCTATTTGTCTATAATTTTTGGCATGTTAATGATGATGTGTCTGGTCATGGGCCTGTTTGGGTCTTTTTGCTTGGCATTCTCTGTGCTTCCTGAACTTGTGTGATTTTCCCCCCTTTATCAGGTAAGGGAAGTTTTCTGCCATTATTTATTCAAATAGGTTCTCTAACCCTTGCTCAGTTTCTTTACCTTCTGGTACTCCTATGATGTGGATATTGCTGTTTCATGTTGTCTCATGACTCCCTTAAGCTTTCCTCCTGTTTTTCTTTTCTTTTTTCTTTTTGGTACTCTGATTGAGTGACTTTTTTTTCTACCCTGTCTTCTCATTTGCTAATTTTACCCTTGGATTTCTCTAATTTACTGTTCATTCTTTCCAATGCATTCTTTATTTCTGTTATGTCATTCTTTATTTCTGCTCTGTAATTTTTCATTTCCAGCTGGTCATTTTTTCATAGATTATATATCTTTTCTCATACCGTTGAGCATTCTTATAATCATTATCCTGAACTCTATTTTGTATAATAAAAGGGTAATATGCAAATTGACCTTAACAGTAGAACCACTTTGAATGACTGGTCACTATGACACATACTGACCACCAGGGGGCAGATGCTTAATGCAGGAGCTGCTCCCTGGTGGTCAGTACACTCCCACAGGGAGAGCTCTGCTCAGCCACAATCCAGGGTGATGGCTGCCAGTACAGTGGTGGTGTTGGTAGCCTCTCCTGCCTCCTCAGCAGTGCTAAGGATGTCCAACTGCAGCTTAGGCCTGCTCCCCACTGGCAAGTGGATATCCCCTGAGGGCTCCAGGGCTGCCAGAGGGGTGTCTGACTGCCAGCTTAGGCCCAATTCCCCAGGGAGCAGGCCTAAGCCAGCCAGGTGGACATCCCCTGAGGGGTTCCAGACTGCAAGAGGGCACAGGATCCCCCTCTAGT
The DNA here is from genome assembly GCA_004026665.1 of Murina feae. Lineage (NCBI taxonomy): Eukaryota > Metazoa > Chordata > Mammalia > Chiroptera > Vespertilionidae > Murina > Murina feae. The sequence continues at coordinate 7,070 of PVJC01048703.1, read as the reverse complement.
ATCTAATAAATTGCTTATCTCCATTTCATTTGGCTCTTCTGGAAAACTCTCTTGTTCTTTCATTTGGGGCTTGTGTTTTTGTCTTTCCATTTTGGCTGCCTGTGCGGTGTTGTTTCTATGTATTAGGTAGCTCTCAGTCTTTTTTGATAGTCTCTGGTGCAGGATAATGTCAGTTTGTGACTGCCCCTGAGTATCCTGTTTGGAGCTATCAGCAATGCTCAGTTTATGGCTCCCTCTGCTTGGGCTGGGTGATTTTGGAAAGGACCAAGATGTGCACCATAGTCTGCTTTTCTTAGTTCTGGACCCAGAAGGAGATTAGGCAAATACTCAAAGCCTTCAGAGACCCATCTCTGGCTGCATTTTGATAGTATTCAGGCTAGGTTAGCTTCAGGCTATTGACCACAGGGTGGGATGAGAGGTCTTCCAATAGGGTGGGGCAACTGCCTTTCCCACAGGCAAAAAACCACCTGGAAAGCAAAGGTCTGCCTGAGAAAGATGTCCTCACAGAGGAAACCAGGGTGGCTGCACTCCAAGCTCCAACTCTAGAGTCCCCATCCTTGGACTCTCCTCACACAACTCCAGTCCACTCTGCCCTCTGGCCAGCGCCCAAGGTGAGTGGTTGCACATGAAATTTTGTGCATTGGCCCATTAAGAGGGTGCTGCATTTCCAGCTGTTTCTCCCTGGTTGATTTTCACAGCCAGATGTTATGTAGACACCTTTCTCAGTTCTGGTGCTCTGGGCTGGAAAGTCCAGCTTAGGGTTTAGACTCCAGAGTTCTCAGTGGGAATCCACCACAGCTGAGATATCCCTCTGGAACTTTGGCTATTTCCTGTTGGAGCCTGGCTAGCCTTCTCATGTCTCCACACTACCTATTAGTCTCTCTGTGGTCTCCATTTTCCATCCTTGGTTATCAGGGTTCTCTCCAGCTAGTCTTGATTATGCAGGGTGATATATATATATATATATATATATATATATATATATATATATATATAAAATTTCCTCACCTAAGAATTTTTTGCATTGATTTTTAGAGAGAGGGTGGAAGAGAAAAAGAAAGATAGAGAGAAATATTGATGTGAGAGAAACACATTGGTTGGTTGTCTTCTGCATGAACACTGACCACAGCCCAGGCCAGGGAGGAGCCTGCAACTAAGTATGTACCCTTAACCAAAATTGAACCTGGGATCCTTAGGTCTGCAGGCCAATGCTCTATCCACTGAGTCAAACCAGCTAGGGCAGTTTTTCTGTATTTTATTTGTAATTCCAGTTTGGTCCTGGGAGAGTCAATATAGCTTCCACTTAATCTGCCACCATCTTTGAATTTCTCTAGAGTCTGTATATTTTTATTCCAGGAAATCTAGGGCCCCAAACCCACTGTCTTTTTGGCAGGGAGGGCCTCATAGACCCTTGTGCAGAAGGCTGCAGTCATTCATCAACTACCCCTAGGACTTTTGTCATGCTCTGATGCCTGCCTTTCTTATTTACTTAACATATTAAAAAAATATTTTATTGCTCTCAGAGAGGACGGGAGAGGGAGAGAGAGATAGAAACATCAATGATGAGAGAGAATCATTGATTGGCTGCCTCCTGCATGCCTCCTACTGGGGATTGTGCCTCCTACTCAGGCATGTGTCCTTGGCCGGAATGGAATCCAGAACCCTTCAGTTCACAGGTTGACACTCTATCCATTGAGCCAAACCAGCTAAGGCTTAACATTTTTCTTTAAAGTACCTCACTCTTAAAATGTAAATGCGTGTTTTAACCTTGTGTTAAGCAATATTTGTGATACTAGGGGTCTTATGTGCTAAACACACATGTGAGAATAGGTATGTGAAAACAAATACACAATTAAAATAGCAAAAGCTATCATTATACTATCTAAAATAGTCTTGTTTCTCACCAGTGATGAATATATCATTCTTTGAGAAAAGTGGCTTTAGTCCTCTTACTTTATTTTACAGACAATGAAACCAAGGCCCAGAAAGGCACAGGAACTTCTCCAAGGTCACACAAAGCTGAACTTATCAGCCATCTCATCTGACTCTCAGCCTCGTGCTCATTTTACAGAAGCATGCTCATTGTTTGTGGAGGGACTGATCAGGCTACATAGGCCTCCCTTCCCCCAGAAGCACATGGAATCCCCAGAGGCCCTTTGGAGAATGTGCTCTAACACAGAGACAGTGGGCTTCCTGGCAGCAGCATTATGGGCAGGCATGCACGTATCCTGAGTCTCCTAGTGGAAGTAGGCACAGCCCTATGCTCTGGCTGCCCTTCTTGGTGCATGTTGCTCCTGAAGTGCTTCAAGACTGGAAATAAGTGGGGAAAGAGGTCCTAGGGGAGGGGAAGAGTGGGGTTCAGGCAGCAGCCCTTCCCTGGGGAGCTGCTTACTGAGGTGATAATTAGTGGCACCAGCTTCCAGGCTGGCAAGGCAAGTTGCCTCATTAGTGAGTGTCTTCCCTGTAACATTGCCACCTTCCACTTTTGAGCTCCTGCCATCTGCACTGCCACTGTTGCCACCATCATCACCCCAGAGATGAGACAGAAGGCTCTTACTGTGGAGCCAGAAAGGAGGTATGTGTGTGCAAGGTAGTCAGGTTGTGTGTATACTACACACACACCCATGTCCATGTATATACATGGCACATGTGCACACACGTACACACATACTTGTACATCAGTGCACATTGTGAGATGTGCATATCTAAGTGTATGCACATGCACACACACACATGCAGAATACAAACACATGTGTCTGTACCCAAACAGACTAGCATGGTAACATGTACCTACTCAGACACACTATCCTAGTACAGATTTAATACATAGCCATGTACACATAGAGGTGGATTTCAATGGGAAGACATACAGTGCACAGGTGCAGGTGCGCATATGATTGTAGACATGCATCCACACCAAGAGATTCCTGTGTGCACTCACAGACACAGTCTGATGTGTCTGCAGACCCAAGAGTGCATGTGGCATTGTGCACAGCTGTGTCCACATTGGTGAACCTTCAGAAACATGAAGGAGCATGCAGTGTACCCTTCCTATGCAGGAACACCTACCTACATTACAGGTCCATGCAACAGCATGCACAAGTGGTATGTTCCTGGAATCTCACAGGGCTCAAGGTGCAGAGACTGTCTAATTCCCTGGGGGATGTAAGGAGACAGGAGCTGAGGACACATTAATGAATTATCATTTTTGACAGAGGGAGAAAAGGAAGAAATGAGGGATAAGAAGCAGGGATGAAGGGAGCAACTAGAGGGGTGAATATGAAGAGGGGGTGGAATCAGGTTGGGAAACGCTCATGGCCCAGAGCATTAACCCTTTCCACTCAAAGCAGACCCAGGGACCCCACCACTCAGACAAATCCCAAATCAAGGTAAGTGGTTAGACTGCTGTCACAATCTTGCAGAGCTCCCTCTACACAGCTCCAGGGATGGAAGACTCACTGTCTTTCAGTTGATTTCATTGAATAGAAATCGGCCTCCAGAAACCTCCCAACCTCAGTTTCACTTCTTTGTGGGTTCATGGCTCAGGGTCTGCAGCGGCTCTCTTTTCACTGGGCTAGGATTTGGGGAGACACTACTGCCCAGGAGAGCCTTCCCCCCCCCGCCCAAGACCAGGGCAATTCCCCTAACCATGCCCTCATCTTATCCCTATGACAAAGTCCAGGTAACAATGATGGACAAAAACAGGGACTCTGAGGGAGAGAAAGGATGTGAGCCAGGAAAGCAGGGAGATGTGGTGGGTGGGAGTGATATAGAGAGATACAGAGACCAGGGATGAGAGAGATGCAGCGTCACTAAGGAAGAGTCAGAGAAAGATGTGAGAGAGACTGTTACTGAGCCAGTGAGAGCCAGATAGGCCCAGAGATACAGAAGGGGATCTAGAGGGAGAAAGAGAGTCAGAGCCAGGATGAGGCAGATCTCATATGAACAGATAGAAAGAAAGATCTGGCAACTGGGCCCGTCCAACTCTGCCCCTTTTCCTGGTTAGGAGTGAGTTACCCCACGTGGTGGTGGTGGTGGTGGAGGGAGGAACTCTGGCTCAGAGAAGATGCTGTGTGACCATTCCAGGGCCACTTAACCTCTGAGCAATGACTGCTGGTCTATAAAGTGAGGGTGTGTTGATCCTGCTTCTGAGTGGGCCCTGAGACTCAAGGGGAGGCTGGCCTGGCTCTTTGTTCCCTCCACTTTCCTTGAGACACCTGAGCCTGTAGATGACAGTGGGGGCTCTTCCAAAGGCTCCTAGCCCAAGACCTACTTGGAAGCTTTGGAGTTGGCAAACCAGGTGGGAGAGGATTGTTTCGGCGGGCCTGTGTAATGTGCTGTGACCACATGGCACTGTGATGGAGTGTTTACCCTAAATATTGAAAATGCATAAGTATTCATTTTCAGGCACTATAATATAAATACAGAGTGAGGGGTTGCAACCTTCAGTAGTAATTTACTAGCTTATGCTGGTGGTGGCATGGGCACTTATGCCTGGCTTCAGGAGCATTTTTGCAATGGCTTTATGGTTGTAAGCTGCCACTTGAGCTCCTTTTCCTGGAGAAGTGGCTCCTTTGGGATTGCTACCTGTGCTGGGGGTGGGGCAAAGTGGTTATTCCTGGCTTTGGGGGTCTCTTCTGACTTCCCCTCCTCCAGCATCTCTTGGCTGAACTCTGATGCACTTTAGTAGAATCAGAGGAGGTCCAAGCCCCCTGTAATCTTCTGGACTGGGACACAGAGAAGCCACCCCAGGTGCCTTCAGGAGCTCACATAAGAGGAATTAAGGCTTAGAGAGGAGAATCACATGGCCAATGGTGGCTTCAGCCTAGTATGTCCACAGCCTCCCACCCAGGAAGTTAAGCAGCAGGGTTCTTGCAGGAGGATGGGGCAGCAGAGACTATGGTACGCCCCAGATTGGACATGAGGCTTGCCCCATGCTGGCTTATTTGCTCCTTCTCTCTGCACCAGCAAGTGCAGACTTTGAGTCAACGCCTTGTCTTACCTCCCAGAGCTGGGGCATAGGTTTGGGGCATCCTGATCCCTATAGCCTGCACACCTGAGAGGTTTACCCTTAGAGCTGGAACACAGAGCCCATAACTATGTTCAGGGGGGACTCCTTCCCACAGCAGAGAAGCCATACCTTTATGCTGTAGCCCTTCTGGGGTCCCCAAGCCTGATTCCTAGGAAGGGTGGGTTTGGGCATTCCTGCTTAGAGTGCCTACCTGGGCTAGAGAAAGCTGTATGGACACCTGCTATTGGGCTGTATCAGGAGTCTGTTTGTGGGGTGTCAAGTGTGTTGAGTCAGCATCATGAACTTGCCAGACAGCAGGGGTGGGGGTGGGGCCAGGTGGGTGGGTGGGTGTCTGTGAAAGGAGGGCGAAGGCTGAGCCTGGGACTCTTCCTTCTGTTCCTTGCCTGCCCTCATTTTTACCTCGTTACACTATTGTCATAGAGGACCTCCATGACAGGCCTGTGTCCTTCAGGCCCATCCTGCAAGAAACACCAATAGGCTCAGAGGATACTCAGATGCCTGAATGGGATAACCTGGCCAACCACTGTCAACTCTGGTTGGTTACTCTCACACTGAGACGGAAAGTGAGAAATGCTGCAAAGACCAGCCACCACACTTTCTTCTCAGTCCTGGTTCCGATGACGAGTAGGGTACAGGCCAGAGTGGACTCTCTTGAATTGTTCCTGGGTGATTTTTCGGTTGGCTCTCAGCCTCACGAGCACCTCTGTCTGTCTGGTACTGCCTAGATGAAAGTCTGCAGACCATTGTCCAGGAGCCCTTGCTTGCTGGCTCTCTGTTCAGCTCTTCTGAGAGGAGACACTAGCAGATTCTGGCACCTGAACAATAGCTGCCTCTTGGTTCCAGTGCCAGTAGTGGTGGCACCTCCAAGGCACAGCACAGAGCACCAGACCAGGGCCACAGAAGCCTCCTCTCCACCCCTTTGTACCACCTTATGCAGCCTGGCTCTGGAGCTCCTAGGAAGCTCCTTAAAAAAACCCTCCAACCTTACTGGGCCTGGAGCAAGGAAAGCTTCTCTTTGCTGGAAAATACCTTGCTTTTCCTATCAATGGATAACTCTCAGTGAATCCCAGCTCTCTGGGTAATTGGACACACTCAGGCCTCCAGCTACAGCTGCAACAAGGGCCTCACTGGCAGCTGCTCCCTAATGTCTCCTCTGCTCCTCCTTTCCTCCTTGGGCTTCTTCAGCTTCCTGGAATTCTGGTGATCCACAACCCTGGTTTGTACATGGCCCTGACTCTACATTTTGGCCCCTCTACACACAGGCTCTTGGTTTCTGCCTCTGCCATAGACTAACTGCATCACTTGGAAGGTCAGATTATGTCAGGGACCAGTCTTGGCCTATGGTCAGACATTCATGCCTGCTCCAGGGCAACTCAGGAGCCATTGAGCCTGGGAGTGGGGTCATCTTCTTTTTATTTACCTCATTTTTAATTTTTCAATTACAGTTGACATTCAATATTATTTTATACTAGGGGCCCGGTGCACGAAATTTGTGCATGGGGGGAGGGGGGGCGCGGGGGGGGGGGTGCGGTCTCTCAGCCCGACCTGCACCCTCTCCAATAAGGAGTTCTTGGGGACTCTCACAATCCAGGACCTCTGGTTCTTAACTGCTAACCTGCCTGCCTGCCCTAAGCACTCTGCCTGCCTGCCTGCCTGATCCCCCTAACTGCCCTCCCCTGCCAGCCTGGTCACCCCTATTAACTTTCTTTTTTAATCTTATCCCCTTCACGCACAATTGTATTTGACTTCCTTATTGGCTTCTCCCTGTCACACAATTTTTCTCCTTTATGTAACACTTTTCTTACTGACTCATCATTTATAAACTTTTCTTTCCTCCTTATTTCCTACTTCTGTTCCATCATCATTCTTCCCATTTTTCTGCTACCCTCCTTCCCTTCCCACATTCCTTCTTTCTTTTATCTTTACCCCTGCCCACCCTCCCCTTTTCCTTCCTTCCCACCTTAATTTTTTTCTTCACTTCCTCCCTCTGACCTGCTTTGCTCCCTCCCCCATTCTTTCCTTCTTCCCATTCTCCTTT
>PVJC01048702.1:0-12442 GCA_004026665.1 Murina feae | reverse complement strand
AGCCCTGGCCACAGCTCAAAAAAGAGAACAACATGCAGGGGAGGGCAAGAGTCTGAGAGATCAACATAGAGGGGGTGCCTGCTCCAAGCCTTGATGGTGTGCCTGGGGACAGGCCCCCAGCAGGTAGACACACACAGGAGGACTGCTCCGAGCCTCAGATGCGGCTGGGGACAGGTCTCCAGTGGTGACACACACACACACATACACACACAAGGCGCCTGGCAGACTGGGGCCGTCATAGGACATCCACTGAGGGGTCCCAGACTGTGAGAGGGCACAGGTCGGGCTGAGGGACTCCCTCCACCCCGAGTGCACAAATTTTTGTGCACCTGGCCCCTAGTAATAGTAATAATAAGAATAAAAGTTCAGACTTTTTTCAGACTGTGCCTGCTTCTTCCTCCTATAATTCTGTAGAAGTAATCTTTTGAGAATGCTGCTACCACCAAGGTAATTTTTTTGGACTTAAATCCGAACTTTCACTATTAAATACACACTTCTTTGTCTAAGCTAATATCCTATATAATAAATGGGTAATATGCAAATAGACCAAACAATAGAACAACTGAACAACCAAAGTGTAAGATGCTAATGATATGCTAAGGCTGCTCAACTGCTCACTATGATGTGACCTGATCACTAGGGGGCAGTCAACTAGTTGACCAGTTGCTATGACATGCACTGACCACCAGAGGGGCAGATGCTCCAACTAGTAGGTTAGCTTGCTGCTGGAGTCCGGCAGATTGGTACTGAGTGAGATGGGCCGGACACACCCTGAAGCCCTCCTGTGGGGTCCTTCAGCCTGGCAATCCAGGACCCCTCGAGGATGTCAGAGAGCCGTTTCAGCCTGATCCTGCAGGCCACTTCCCTTGGGAGGATGCCAGATGCAGGGCTCATGGTTGGCAAGCGCTCCTGCAGCAATGTGAGCCTCTCCTGTTCGGGACTCATTAGGTGCAAGCCCGCAGCAGGCACAGTGGGGTCAGGATGAGTGGGAGTGGCAGGTAGGAGCTGCAGGCAGCATTGGACTGTGGGTTTTGGCCCAATCCCTGCAGGTCACCCAGAGGGACCCAACCCATGCACAAATTTGTGCACTCGGCCTCTAGTGTGAAATATAAAAGTTAAAGCTTTAGAAATATAAAAAAATCTTGAGAGATGATTTGAGTTTACAAAGAAATAAGTGATGTTAAGAACACTCCCAGTACATAGATTGAAAGATCCTTAGAGACTCAAAGTTTTTGCAACTTCTTTCTTTCCCTTAGAATATTTTGCTTAAATGACATTGCACGAGTAAGTTTGAGCACAACAGAAAGACGAAACAAGAAGCTCTGGTCCAGGTGGGGAGTGGTGATAGGGAAGGGGTGGGCACTGGATACTGTGGACCATAAAAGCCGGAACTGAAAATTACGGGCACAGCCCAATATCTTATTTCACTGGGAACTAAGGTACCATGAGGTGGAATTATCACCCTGAGGCTCTATCACTAGTCACTAGCAGCATCAAGACAGCCTCAGAGCCATGTCACAAGACACTAGAGCAGTGCTAAGAAAACAAGTCAACATTGAGCTCACTTGAATGCATTCTAGCTGAACACACATCATTGTGTTAATCTCCATAGTCACTCTTAGAAGAAGATCTTATTACCCATGTTATGACAGAAATGTGAAGTGGCCAGCCAAGGTAAAATATTGGGCTTGCTTTCCAGATTTGCCATTAACCACTTTACACAGCCAGCAAGCCGTCCATTACATTTGGCCTCACAAATCAAACATTAACTCAGAAGGAATTATTAGGGTTTTCGTATTTTTTATTGCTCTTCCAATCCACACAGTTTAGAATACAAGTGATAAAGGGACAGGGGGGCAATCTGGGAAAGTAATTTTACAAAATAAACTTTAACACTAAGCGCAAGATAATTCCATTGCTAATATTTTCCCCTCAGTATGGTCACCACTCACATTCAAGTCACCATTCCTTTTCCCATGGATAATTGAAACAATTTTTTAACCGTTTTTTTTCTAATTCAAGTCCCACTTCCATACAAACAATTCTCCACAACATCTACAGTAACAGGAATAATTTTTAAATAAATAGATTCATGTGACTTTGCAGTTTTCAATTCTTGAAAAAAAACTTTGCCTTTTTCTCAATACACCATTGTCTTTAATGCTGCTACACAGTTCTTTCTCAGCTGTTGATCAAGACATTCAGCACTTTGAAAGAAAGGCCACGAGCAATAAAATTTAATTACGCTAATTTTTACCTGATACATACTAGTAAGTCTCTGGCTGAATGAAGAGAAACTTCCCCAATTTGCCTTTTTTTTAAATTGAAAGTTTTATTGAGACAATTGCAGATTCACATGCAGTTTGTAAGAAATTATAAATTTCCTGTACCTTTTACCCAGTTTACTCCAACAATAACATTTGCAAAACTACAGTGCAATATCACAACCAAAATACTGATATTGATAAAACCTATTCTTGCTTGGATTTCCCTTTATACTTGTTCTTACTGATAATATTGGACGCAAAGATGAATGAAGAGAGAGCAAACATAGAGGAGAATATTTCTTCCTTTTGTTAGGAAGAAAAGTAGGTGAATTGTCAGTGTTAAATGTCCAGTCCTCTTCCTGGCTGCAAGGGTCCAATCAGAACAGGAAATGGAACTCTGTTAGAGAGCCAGGCCTGATTTGTTCTCTCTTTCTTAGAAAAATCACTACAGCTCTTGCTGTCACTGTGTAAACAAGTCTTTTTTGGAGTTTAAGCTTCTAAAATATTACTTATTTCTAAACCTTTAATGGCTAATTTCTTTCTTTTATTTATTTATTTTTTTTTGCTTACCCTTATATCCAACTGTAATACATTTAAAAAGACTAATGGTTATGAGCTTGCATAGTATAATGTTATATTTCATACTTATGTTCCTTCCTTGTCCAACAAGACCCATTAATCTTTATTTAAAACTAGAGGCCCAGTGCACAAAAATGTGTGCACTTGGGGGGGGGGAAGGGGTCTCTCAGCCTGGCCTGTGCCCTCTCGCAGTCTGGGAACCTTTAGGTGATGTCCACCTGCTGGCTTAGGTCTCCTCCCCAGGGAACAGGGCCTAAGCCGGCAGTCAGACATCCCTCTGGCAGCCCGGGGGCCCTCAGAGGATCTCCACTTGCCAGTGGGAAGCAGGCCTAAGCTGCAGTCGGACATCCTTAGCGCTGCCAAGGAGACAGGAGAGGCTCCCACCACCACCGCTGTACTGGCAGCCATCAGCCTAGCTTGTGGCTGAGCAGAGCTCCCCCTGTGGGAGTGCACTGACCACCAGGGGCAGCTCCTGTATTGAGCATCTGCCCCCTGGTGGTCAGTGTGTGTCATAGTGACCAGTCATTCCCAGTGGTTCTGCTGTTAGGGTCAATTTGCATATTACCCTTTTATTATATAGGATAGAGGCCTGGTGCATGGGTGGGGGCCGGCTGGTTTGCCCTGAAGGGTGTCCCAGATCAGGGTGGGGGTCCCACTGGTGTTCCTGGCCAGCCTGGGTGAGTGGCTGATGGCTGTATGCAGTGAGACTGGCTGGAAGCAAGTAAATGGCATTTATTTATCTTCTAAAATTGAAACTTAGATGCTTTAACCACAGCCCAGGTCAGGTTGCCCCTGACAACCCAGGATCCCAGCGCTTCCTTGAGCCCAAGCCGGCTAGAAGCAGGTATCTGGGCTTTATTTATTTTTTATAATTGCAACTTTGTTGCCTTGAGTGGAGGCCACAGCCGGCCAAGGCAGACAGGAGCCTTAGCATCCTCCATTACCAGGGCAAGCCTCCTGCTTTTTCCAGCTCTGTGGCTGCTGGCCGCCATCTTGGCTGGGTTAATTTGCATATAGTCACTCTGATTGGCTGATGGGCGTGACAGTTGGCTGGTGGGCGTGGCTTAGGTCTAGCGGAATTACACTAATTTGCATATTACTTTTTTATTAGATTAGATGTGTTTTTCATTGTTGATCTTTTGTGTCTATTTAAATGCTACCATCCTGGTTATTTTCTTCATTGTTTTCACAAATGACTTTTCTCTAAAAATAGCAAATGAAATAAACTTATTTTAAAACAAAACATATAATGCTTTCAGCCAAGTACATATATTAAGGAATGAATGCAGGTAACCTATATATACTTAGAAATTTCTTTTAAAATAACCTTACCTAAATTCTGTCCTTTGGGGAAGGCAAGGGCAAACAAATGCATTTGAATAAGAACTTTTATTGGGATTCTACCGAATAAACTATGTAACAATTTGTTTATCATTCCACTAATGGAATGAAGCATGCAAATTTCACTAAGCTGGGCATACTGATTTACATTTTTTCAATTATCTGCCACTCTTTCCTCCTACCCTGCACCCAAACTCTCTATTCACCATTAACTACAAACCTGAGGGAGTGAAAAAAACTTTTGGTTTTCCTTTGACTGCAAGCTAATCTCAAAGTTAATAAATTCCTAAGTAAAGGTGAGGCAAGCAATTTCTACCAAAAAATTAAATTTAGAAAGAATATTGCAAAGTCAAACATCTAATCATAAGCCTGAAAGGATGGCATGTTACTGACTTGCCTAAGCAAGATTTATTTACCTTGCTTTTTAATGATTTCCAATGAGACTGCCTTTTAACTGGAATTATTCTTAAAGCAACTTGTGTACTTAGATTTAGGAGGAATTATGTTTTAAAATATTCTGCACATTTCATTTTCTTTTTTAGTTACACAGAATCATTTTGAAAGACTTATGTGTTTTGTTTTGTTGTTTCTGTCCTCTCATTAAGATCATGTAAATCTTCTTAAATTAGAGATTATTTTAGCTATTTTTAAAAAATTCCCTTTGGCACTTACTAAATTCAACTGCTGCTCAAGTAAAAAAAAAGTAAAGACCTAACTATTGAGTAGAATAAAAATATTAAGGAGAACATTATTTGAGTATGAAATGGTAGGTGGCAATAAGAAAACGAGAACAATAAACAATTAGGATTTCCATGTTTCATTGCCAAAAGCCTCATTCTCCTCAAAATGTAATTCTTGTGCAGCCTGTAACTAATCTTTGATCCTATATGTCCCAATTCCATTTTCCACTGGCTCCTCTTTCTTATTTTATACTAGAGGCTCAATGCACTGATTCGTGTACTGGTGGGTTCCTTAGCCTGGCCTGCAGGGATCGGGCTGAAACTAGCTCTCTGATTTCCCCCCAGGGGTCCCAGACTGTGAGAGAGTGGTTCTCAGGTGATGCACACTGGAACTGGGCTCCCTCCTCTCTGGTTCCGGATGCATTACCCAAGAACCACAGCTGCCAAGTCACCGCAGCTCAGCAGCTCCTGCATTGAGCATCTGCCACCTGGTGATCAGTGCATGTCATAACTACCAGTTGGAGAGTCAAATGGTCAAATGGTTGGCTTAGGCTTTTATATGTATAGATTGTTTCTTCTCTTTGTTCATGTAAAGTACCTATATAATGTTAAGAGACTTCATAAAACAAATGCCTCTTGTGGAAGATTCTATGACTCTTCTTTGGAACCAACTAACCTTTAGGGAAAAAGGAAGCCATTAATAACAAGGATTAAAAATCTTACCACAATGGGAGGAAATACTCAAGGTCAAAGTCTCAGATTATTCATTTTAAAGAGCAAGAAAATGTGTGTCTAAGTAGGGTTGGGGGACAGAGTTCTTGTCTGTTGATACTAATCACACTTGACCCTAGCAGTTGTAAAACATCTTAAGGTTCAAATAACTTCAGGAAGGGATGGAATCCCTTTCCAGCGCACTTTGAGATAGGTAACAAATAAAATAATATTAAACAAAAATTATAATGACTAAAACAACTATATGAGGTGAGAACTAATAAAATCTCCCATTTCATAGATTAGGAAATCAAGAGATAAAGTTTAAACGAATTTGCTCACATCCCTTAGTTAGTAAGAAATAGAAGCTGGGATTAAAACTCAATCAGCATAGTTCCCTAATCCATAATCACAAACATCCATCTTTCAGAAAGTTCAGCCTCCAATCCAGAACTGGCCCATATTCTATATTCCCATCCCTCTATAGTAATGTCCTTAAGAGTTTTACTATTTATTAGTGTCTCTTAGGAATGCCTTATTAAATCTACCATAACCAAACGTAGAACCTAACCTTTCTCTTTCTTCTCCACCTTGTCCCCAATGATGATTGAAGGCAAACTACATCCAAGTATTGGGATGGGCAGGCCCACAGAAGCATGAGACAGGCCAGATGTTTTGGCATATTTTATTGAATGTGTTACTGTCTTGATGTGGTGAGGTCACAGGGAGGAGACAGGAGGGAAGGGAAAAGAAAGTAGAGTGAAATAAAACAAAAATGATTTGAAGAAAATCTATTCTTGCCAAAATCTCCAGTAAAATCCAGATTTCTACTAAAATGAAAAACTTGTCTTTGGCCAGTGTGTGGCTGGGCTTTGCTATGAAAGAAAATCAATATTTTACTTGAGAACTTCCATGCTAAACACCACTGTCATTTTTCACTGCCATTTCACTGTCATCTTCTCACAGTAAATAAAGAATAGTATAACACACACTTTCTCCCCTGAGGTTTGTGAACATGATCTTGATTCTACAATGGCAACAAATCACCCAGCAAATTCTTGGCAGAGTAAATCAGTGAACATATGTTTACCCAAGGTGAACAGTAGCCACTGGACTGGATGGTAACTACATTTGCTTTCAGACAGCTCCATCCAACATGTTCTACAGCTGTGCAATAATTTACCCCTAGTCGCACGCTACCATTAGGCGGTATACCACTAAAATCTAAAAGCTTCGGCATGAAAAATGTTCCTGTCAATTTTCATTTCTGACATAACTGGGTAAAAGCCTCACAAATCCTCCCTTAAAAAGACTCCATTATTTTCCATGCTAATACAGCTAGACTGAAAACAGACTTGTTAACCCATATCCACAGTATAGCTTCAAAGAATGTGCAGAACATATTCATCATGTCACAATCCAACACCTTTTATTTCCCATTCAGGATTGTAGCTTCAGAAATGGCAGCATTTGCTTTATTAAAAAACAGCTTAAAAATACCTTCTTTAACAGATAGGTGGCTGCCAGTGACGGGGGTAGAAGAGTGGGCAAAACAGGTAAGGGGAGTCAAAGGTACAAACTTCCAGTTAGAAAACAAGTCACAAGGGTGTGATATCTGGCATGGCAAGTACAGTTAATAACACTACTGCATATTTAAAGGTCACTGAGAGAGTATGTCTCATAAATTCACACCACAGGAAAAATATTTCTGTTACTATGTATGGTGACGAATGTTTAACTACACTTACTGTGACTATTCTATCCTATATGAGAAACATGCAAATTAACCATCCAGCCGCTACACTTGAGCCATGCCCACCAGCCAATCCGAGTGACTATGTAAACTAACCTGACAAAGATGGTGGTTAATTTGCATACACAGGTGTCAAGCGTCCCAGGAGGTGACAGCAGCTGTGGCCTCAGGCTCCTGGGACCACTGCTGGCCGGGAGGCGAGGCCACCTGTGCCTAGCCACACCCATGGGCTCCTGGGACCTTGCTGGTGGAGAGCAGAGAGGGAGAGGGGCAGGCAGAGAGCAGGAGGTTTGGAGGACTTGGAAAAGCAGGAGGCCGCTGGACATAGAGCAGAGCAAGAGAGGGGGCGACTTGGAGGATGCGGCTCCCTCTGTCACCCAGCTTCCTCATCACAACTGTGGGAACTGACAGCAGGGAGGAGGAAGTCCCACCCCCAAAGAATCAGCCAGAATCAGCCTTTGGTCTGACAGCCAGACTCTCATTCACCTGCATCTCAGACTGAGACAGTAGAGAGGTGAGATTATGTCTAAAGAACAACTGTTGATACAACATAGCTCTGCAGCCGAAAGATGCCGGCATTATCCACAGAAAATGTCTGCAGAGCGATGTGCAACTGATCTTGAAAGGCAGCAGCACCTGTGACAATGCATCTGCACACCAGCTATTGGAAAAACGTCACTCTGATGCTCAAAAACACCGGCGTTATTGACAAAAAATGTCTAAAGATCAACGTGCCTTTGAAGTTGAAAGAAGGCGGTGGTGACGACAGAATATGTCTAGAGAACAGTCATCATCAAGTACTACCAATACTGGTAGGAACTGCCTTCTCAGTGAAAATGGAGTACATGAGGATGCAATTCTTGAACATAGTTGGGGTGGAATGACTATTCGATGTGAATTTTCCTACCACTAAATTTCTCTGATGAAAAACCATCCAATGGAAAATTTACTCAATGTTGTAGCAAAGGGCAAGTCTGTCCAAATGATATACATTTTCCAGAACACTCGGTATATTTAAAAAGATTAACGACAAATGAAGATTCTGACAGTAAAAATTTCATGGAAAATATTCATTCCATAAATAGTTCTTTTGCTTCCATATGTGAAAATATTGCATTGCCATCAGGATATGGGCCATACTGTTTTAGAATACACAGACAAGTTTATCACCGTACTAAAACTTTACATCCTTTGGATGGTGTTTCTCGGAAGTTTGCTCAACTCTATATTTTGGATATAGCCAAAGCTACAAGTAAAAGATTAGCAATACTGGAAAACCAAGGCTACTCAGGAAGACTCATGATCAACATCAACAACCTCATGCATGAAATAAGTGAATTAACAAAATCGTACAAGATGCTACATGAGGGAAAAAAGGAAGCCCAATCTGAAGCAGCAGCAAAAGGTATTGCTCCCACAATGGCAATTAAATATAATCGTAACAGTGACCCAGGTAGATATAATTCTCCCAGTGTAATGGAGATTGCTGTCATATTCAGAAATGAAGATGGAGAACCTCCTTTGAAAGGGACTTGCTCATTCATTGTAAACCAGATCCAAATAATCCACATGCCACTAAAATGAAACAAATCAATATCCTGTTTCCTACATTAGATGCAATGACCTATCCTATTCTTTTTCCACACGGTGAAAAAGGTTGGGGAACAGATATTGCATTGAGACTCAGAGACAACAGTGTAATCAACAATAATACTAGACAAAATGTAAGGACACGAAAAACACAAATGCAGTATTACGGATTTCATCTCTCTGTGCAGGACACATTCAATCCTATTTTAAATGCAGGAAAATTAACTCAACAGTTGATCGTGGATTCGTATTAGAAAATGGAGGCCAATCAGATAAATTTCATCAAAGCAAACCAATCTAAGTTGCGAGTTGAAAAATATAATGGTTTGATGGATTATGTCAAATCTAGATCTGAAAATGACAATGTGCCGTTGGTAAAATAAAAATACTTTCATCATCTTCTGAGGGTAGTCCCAGAAATATGCAGCAGCAATATTAGGATGCTATGGCAATTGTGATGAAGTATGGCAAGCCCGATTTATTTATAACCATGACATGCAACCCCAAATGGACAGATATTGCAACAATTTACAATGCTGGCAAAAAAGTTGAAAACAGACCTGACTTGGTAGCCAGAGTTTTTTAATATTAAGCTGAATGCTCTTTTAAATGGTATCTGTAAATTCCATTTACTTGGCAATTCATGTCATTGAATTTCAGAAATGCAGACTGCCTCACGATCATATATTATTGATATTAGATAGTGAGCCCAAATTACATTCCTCTAATTCCCTTTCAATGTGCAGGAATTTCATGCACCGAGCTACAAATTTTGCAATATATACAAATAGCGAATTGTTAAGTTGTCCACCTGAACCCAAT
The DNA here is from genome assembly GCA_004026665.1 of Murina feae. Taxonomy (NCBI): domain Eukaryota; kingdom Metazoa; phylum Chordata; class Mammalia; order Chiroptera; family Vespertilionidae; genus Murina; species Murina feae. The sequence continues at coordinate 2,699 of PVJC01048702.1, read as the reverse complement.
ATAAAGTTTGTATACCAATTATACCTCAATAAAAAAATGCCTTCCTTATATACTAAGCTGAAGCTACTTTCCTTCCTGGGTCTTTTTCATAATGTAATTTTTTAAAACACTGAAATTAAAGTCAGAAAGACTAATAATCTCACTGTACTATATTTTTATACCTTCTTTCAGTTTCTGTCATACAGAACTCTATTCTACATATTTTATAAAGTTTAAAAGTCACATAAAACATAATGAAGGACTTATATTTTAACTGGTCCACTTCCATATTACACATGATTCAAATGTGTCACCCTTCTTAGCAAATTCATTCAAAGAAACTGATTTCAAAAGAAATCTACATTTGTACAAAGTTTTTAAAAAGGTTATAAACAAACAGAACTCTAAAAATCACATTTTCAACATACATATCTTATCCTGAACTTTTAAAATAGTCACATTCATGATCAATCATGTGTTGTATTTGATCAAATGCACATCTCATTTATGCTTCTCTAGAATGTTATGATTTTCAAATTGTCTCCTTGAAAACAGCCTGGTGACACGGAAAAACCCTCGGCTACCAATGATAAAACCGAAAGTAAACAATTCAGGCATTCTACAATTACTCAGACTTAATTTAATCTATTTCCACAGACAACCTGACTGCCTGTGGGACTAGGGGCTGAATACAGTCTGAACTGCTTCCAATATAGTCTGCACCTGCTTTTGTTTCCATAGTGAACATATCTTTGTGACTGCTCTCAAATTCTGACAGTCTGCTTATAAATATATCAAAAACTGCCCACCAACTATTTATATCACCAATTACTCCAAATCTAGTTATTATGTCTGAATTATTGATTACAATCAGTAAGTATAATGTGGACTTTTAGGAGCTATTAATTGAAGGGTACTTTGCATCAAGGACAAGACCCGGTGGAAACATCAACAATAAAACAAAAGCAAAAAAGCCAAAACAAAACAAAACAAAAATACACAAAATACTTATGTGATCCTTAGCCTGTCTATTTTGGAGAGAAATATATGCATAAGAAAATATAAACCTAAGTATAGTTTAAAAACCAGTATCTCAATGCTTACTTTCAGTAGATCCTTGGAGAAATCACCACCCTCATTGACCCCTTGGAGGTTTGCAATGAACTCTTGGCAGGTCATCTTCTTTCCAATATTCTGGAATAGAAGCAAATAATACATCACATTGACGTCTATGGAACTGAGATTCTTAAAATGTGATTAAGCAATGCAAGATTGATTTGTTGTTTCAGAGCATGAATACACACATATAACCCAATATATATATATACAAATATATGCTTAAGAAAGGCAGATGGTTTTTATGCTTTAAACATTGTCATTAAAATAGCAAAATTATGCCAATCTTTATTTTAACCTAAGGAAAATATACATGCTACATTTATATAAATATTATATAATGTTGATTTTAATGAAAAACATGGATAAAAATTACATTTCTGAGCTGAACTCTGATATTTATTAGCCTTTTTATTTGTATTTCCTACATACTGTCAAGAACTGTGAAGGAGCTGAGATTTTAGTCTACTTTCAAGCTAACAAGTTAGCTTGTCACAATCTCATGAGTACTGGCAGAAAGGGTAAGACTCCTGGGTGAGAGGCACACAAATTTATTGTAATAGGAGTAGCCAGAATATCAGCATATTCTTGCTCCAGAGCAACTTGAGCAGGCCCGCTGATACCTGCACACATAGTGCACTGAGATATAGGAAAGAATCCCTGAGCTTTGAGAATCCAAATTTTTGTAATGAGCAGCAAGTTTCTCCCTTTGCTCTGAAGGGAGAAACCAGCCCTTATCTTCCAAAGCTACTAGTATAAGTAAACCTATCCATTGGCTCTGGAGTCACTCTATCTTCTACAGCTGTTCACTATTGAAATAAACTTGAAAAACAGACCAGAACAAAGGCAACCAAAGCTTCTGTTCACAAAATTAAAAGCAAGACCACCACGTAGAACTGTCTCCAAACACATTTCCAAGCTGATTTAAGGATACATTTTGTTGTTTTTCTGTTTGTTTTTTAAATATATTTTATTGATTTTTTACAGAGAGGAAGGGAGAGGGATAGTTAGAAACATCAATGAGAGAGAAATATCGATCAACTGCCTCCTGCACACTCCCTGCTGGGGATGTGCCTGCAACCAAGGTACATGCCCTTGACCGGAATCGAACCCGGACCCTTCAGTCCACAGGCTCTATCCACTGAGCCAAACCAGTTAGGGCATTTTGTGTTTTGTGTTTTTTTTTAAATCACATTAATAAACAAAACGTAATTAGAAAAACTAAACTACCAAAGACAAAAGACACAAATAGGGTGACTGAGAAAACTAATAACAATGCTATGACAGAGAGTCACCTCTTATGCCAGCTCTAATCAGCTGGTAAAAGCTTTCAATTGTGAAGGATTTGGAGGTTCTATCTGGACACCAAGAGAAATCTGTCTTGAGTGCAGGAGAGGGATGTAGAATACAAATGAGCAGCACAGGCATGGGCTCTCTGCCAAAATATGGTCCAACTGAACCTGAGTATGCCAATGTAATAGCATCCCTGCACACAACATGCATACAAATAAAATGCATGCTATGCAAGGCAATCTAATCTAATAAAAGAATAATATGCTAATTGCATCACTCTGCTACATCCCAAGCCACGCCCACCAGCCAAT
>PVJC01048701.1:0-12438 GCA_004026665.1 Murina feae | reverse complement strand
GGCACACAGGACAAGGGGTGAAAGGAAGGAGGAAATATAGACATGACAGTTGGAGCCAGCTAAAACTGTTATAGGACTCCAGGGCAGGAGAGATGGGGAAACAGACAACAAAGTTAAAACAAGGCCACAGTGTAAATAATTTGCAGCCAGCTTGTAACTAACAAACCATTATCTTCCCCAGCCAAGGACACCAGAGTCAATGGTAAAAAAAGAACCCCCCTAATGAGAGAATGCATAAAGGGAGGGGGAAAGGGAAGAGGACAAAAGGGATGTTTTACTCTCCAAGCAGAGAAGCCAGCAGTCTCAAGGTTTGGCAAGATAAAGTTGCCAGGTGCTTCTCATGAATCCTGGGAAGGCCACAACAAAATTTAAAAACGGACCTGGAGAATTAATATGTACCAAATATTCAGCAGAGGAATTTTGAAGCCTGTAGACAGGAAGGTACATAACACCTCAGACTCCGTCCCAACTTGCTCTTCAGATTAGCTGAGAACCTGTTTGTGCTTCGTAAACTGAATGTTTAGTTTACCCAGCTTTGCTTTTGTATTTTTTTCAATAAATATGCATGCTTTAATAAATTGACTTTCCCAATGCAGTCAAGGTCTCTCTTATAAATTCATTTATATGAGAAGACAAGGATCCAAGTTGGGGACAGCCCTGCGCCCCTGTCTCAGAGGCCTGCCCTGTCCTGTAACACCTCTCTGGTGTCTGTGAGAGGTGCCTATAACCATTGGATAGTCATCCTTATGTACTGTGCACTAGTATTCATGTCCTACTTCCTATTTTGCAAAATGAGTCTTCTGAATTTATAAAACAGAGGCATTCTTACCTGGCATCAATCTTATTATGATATACTAGAGGCCCATTGCATGAAATTCATGCACAAGGGGGCGAGGGTGTCCCTTAGTCCTGCCTGCACCCTCTTCAATCCGGAACCCCTTGGGGGATGTCCGACTACCAGTTTAGGCCCAATCACAATCCGGGACTGCTGGCTCCTAACCGCTTACCTGCCTGTCTGATCGCCACCTAACCACTCCCTGCCCTCCCCTGCCAGCCATCTTGTGGTGGCCATCTTGTGGCATCCATGTTGTGATGATGTGTGGGTGGCCATCTTGTGACGATGTCTCGCGACACCACCTAGGCTTTAATTATATAGGGTTACTCCATGTGTAAAACTTCTAGGGAATCAAATAAAGGGGCAAGAGGAAAAAAAACTCCAAAGAAGACTCTTTTTATAATTAATCATGGCACAGTAAGCCATTCTGGGGCTTAATCTTTCTCCATGTAAGCAAAGTTAGCATTGGGGTATTTGGCCTCGTTATTATTTGTAATTTGAATATTATACAGAATATGGGCAATGGGAAATTGTACATCTTTCACTTTCTAAATATTTTAAATAATAGATGGCCCTTGTGAGAGTGTTGTGAGTGCAAATCCAAGCAAGCTTTGATTTTCAAAAAAGTGCATTTCTTTCAAAAATGTAAACCTAAATTCTTCACCCATCACGCTAGAATTGCTAGAACAGAAAGTGCTTTCAAAAAGCAAAAGGAATTCAAGTTGTTGGCACTAACACACTTAGTAACTAAATCATTTCAAAGCTATCATATTTTTAGGGTTATATTGGATTTGACTCAAGGTTAAATGTTTTATACACCTTTTTTTAACTCATAGCATGTTCATTATTTACAAAGATGCTTACAACTTATTTACCCAAATCAAATCATGAAATATTTATTTCAATAACAAACTATTCTTATCTTAATTTACCTCTAAATATTTAATTGATTCTAACTTCTGGTAACAAAATTATAAAATCAGTGCTAGTGGCTAAAGGTATCTCTTTAAAATATATAGACCTCATCTTTCATTAACTAAAAGAATTTGATTATGATGTCTGATGATTTAATGGAGTTATCATTAAACATTTACATTTGATCCTTTAATATTTTTGAAGAATGCCAGATTTTAATGTACTCGTGCCTAAATTACTAAAGTAATAATGTCTTCTAATTGTTTTTAATAAATATTTCATAATTTTAGGTATTATAATTGAAAATTCAGTGATGAGAAACAGCACACAGATTTATTAATGTTAATATAACATTACTATATTAGGCCTGCATTAGCCATGATTTGATCATAATTAGTAATATAAGACATGTGTTTTTCATTGTATTTATAATATGTCATGCAATGAAAATAAACAGTACTATCTGCTTCAAAAATAAAATTCCTCTTTGCCTGACAGAAGTCAAATAAAATTTGGTTGATTGGTAAATATATATCATTTATTTTGCAAATATGATAGTATTCTTTACACTCATTGAAAGAAATATATACATATAATATTTTGACAAAAATATGTAAACTTCAAGGAATGCAAAAATACTTTGTCCAAAAATGTAGTATTGACACAGAGCATTAAATTTAACTTTGAAAAAATATTCCACAAGACTCTACTCAAATTGGGCAGGAAAGTTGCCATGGACTTAAGAAAAATGATTACAAGCATATACTCTTTACTCTTGTTAGAACCTTTAATGGCATGGAATTAACAAAATTCACAGCTGTAGCTAGTGAGTATAAATCCTTTTGTAGATCAATTGATTGTTAATTTTCTTACTTTAACAAAGAAGAAAAAAATACCTAACAGGGATATTAGTTTTTACACTATTGTGATAGGTCACTATTTTATGTCTGAATTATAACCTGAGAGGAGTTTAAAACATTTTGAGACTTTTCTTTAACAACCCCACTTCCTTATAAAATCAAAAATTAGTAATGGAATTGATTAGAAACCTTATCTCATTATAACAATATAGAATTAACTCATGGATTTCAAAAAATCCCCTTTCTAATTTCATTAATAAATTGTACTTACTGTCTAACATTAATAGACATTTATAATATAGTTTTAATTTTACAAAAGTATCTATATATATAAAAGGCTAAGTGACCAAACATACATCAGGCCAGTCAGCTGGCACATATAACAGTGGCAACTTAAAAATAAATGTTGACTCGCACATGCACGATATTTGCCCCCTCTGACACTGGCCTCCTATTTAAATTAATTTGAAGACAGTTTCCCACAATGCTAGCATTTGCAATGACTATTAATAAATCAAAAAGACAAACTCTAGACAGAGGAGGAATATTCCTACCTGAACCCGTTTTCGCACATGGTCAGTTATATGTTACTTTCTCTTGAGTTCGAAGAGCATGTGACATTGAAGTTGTAAATACTTCATGACAAGGAAAATTAGCCAAGCACTCTGAAAGTATTTTCATTCTTAATGTGGTGAACAGGGAAATATTAGAATAAGTTTAATCACTTCATCAGTCATTGTTTGTATCAATGTTGTTTTTATATCCTGTTTTTGTTGTTTTTATATCATGTCTTTATTGTTGTTATATCATGTTGTTATTGTTTATTTATTAATCCTTTAGGATGATTTTCCGGATGACACTGAGGGTTGAAGCAAGCTGCCATGGCTGTGAGGGCCAAGCCCCTTGAACAAATTTTATGCCTCCTACATGTACCCTGCTGGGGACAGAGCGTGCAACCTGGGCATGTGCCCTGGTCGGGATAGAACCACGACCTTCTGCTTCATAATTCAATGCTCATCCACTGTGCAACACCAGCTGGGCTATATACTTTTAAAGAAATAGAGAACCTACCCTATGCCAGGCAATGGACCATAATCAAGTCATAGCAACACTCAAAATAAAACGCTATTCTGAAAGCTCATATTACATTCTAGTCGGAGTAGGTAAACATTTATAAGGCTACTAAGAGGCCCAGTCACAGTGGGGTCCGTCAGCCTGGCCTGTGCATTCTAACAATCTGGGATCCCTCGGGGGATGTCAGATTACCAGTTTCGGCCTGATCCCGGCAGTCCGACATCCCCCGAGGGATTCAGTAGTACACAAAGCAGCATGTGCTGGGGAGGAGCCGAAGGCCTGGCCTGGCGCTGTGCCACTCCCGCTCATCCTGGCCCCGCTGCACCTGATGCTGCTGCCACTTGGTAGCGCTGCTGTGGAGGCTGCTGCAGCTGAGCCACCAGCCATCTGGCTCATGTTGGTCAGCTGAGCAGCACTCCTGCTGTGGGAGTGCACTGACCACCAGGGGGAAGCTCCTGCATTGAGCATCTGCCCCCTGGTGGTCAGTGTGCATCATAGCAACCAGTCAACTGATAGTTTGGTCATTCAATCACTTAGGCTTTATATATATATATATATATATATATATATATATATATATATATATATATACACACACCTATAAAAGGGAAACATGCAAATTGGTGTCACTCCGCTATGCCCACCAGCCAATTGGATGAGTATGCAAATGAACCCAACAAAGATAGCGGTTAATTTGCATACACAGGCATGGTGTGGTGGAGCTAAACGGAGATGGGGAGAAGACTGAAGGCTGAAGAGGCTTGGTTTCTCTGCTGCGGCCGGAGTGAAGGCCTGGGTGGGGTGCTAGAGGAAAACCAGTGCCGGCAGCCAGGGAAAGGGAAGGCCTACTGCACGAATCTCTTCATGCAACGGCCTCTAGTATAGATATTTAACAGAGCTAAATAAAGGTGCAATGAGAGTAGGGAGGAAGGAAGGAATAATATCGCCATAAATGATTGCAGCACTACTATTGCCTGAGTGAATGAATCTATGATTATGCTCATAAATAGTGCTTTATTTATACAATATGTTGTGTAATAATGACTATAACCAGGTGGTATTGAAAAACTTTAAGATTGACATCTTATTTGCTAACTTGGTAACAAATATATATCTTGGTGTCCAGTAACACTTTCATACAGTTTTCTAAGAGTTGTTTGTAAATTTACTTGGTAAGCCTTAAGGAATATGACACATGGCTTGTTTAATGTAATAGAAATATATAAAATTTTCAGGTATATTATTATTTATATATTTCTATCACCTCATATAGGCTACTCCTTGGTGGTTTGAAGTTATGTATCACGCCCTGACCTGTTTGGCTCAGTGGATAGATCCTCAGCCTGCGGACTGAAGGGTCCCAGGTTTGATTCCAGTCAAGGGCATGTACCTTGGTTGCGGGCACATCCCCAGTTGGAGGTGTGCAAGAGGCAGCTGATTGATGTTTCTCCCTCATTGATCTTCCTAACTCTCTATCCCTCTCACTTCCTCTCTGTGAAAAATGAATAAAATATATTTTAAAAAAGGAAGAAATTATGTATCACTTTTTCAAAGGAAACTCCTTGTCCTCCATTCCTTTTTCTTCTTCCCTGGGGCTGCAAAGCATATATCTTGGTGGTGAGACAGTTTTAATAAATGAAGAACATACTAGAGGATAACAAAGCAAGTTAGAAGCAATTGGCAGGTTACATTACATTATGTAGTAGAACCACATAACCTTCTTGGAGTACTCAGGTCTCTCCACACTGCAGAAGGAGAGACAAATTTCTATATTGTTTAAGCCATTGCATCTTGGTTCTCCTTTTTACAATAACATAGTCAGTGACAAGTTTCCTTCATTTGATTGATATAGGGAGACAATATTTGTTGGTTGAAAGATCAGGAATATATTTCAATTTAGAATGAATGGAAAAGTTCAGATTGATCAATGTGGGAGAATGACATAATGAAAACTCCATGCATGTTGCACTGCAAAATTCAGTTGTACACATCAAAAGAATCATATAATTTTTTTCTATTTTTGAAAGTGTATTTTTGAGACAGGATAGGAAAAGTACAGAGTATGTTTATAAACTTATCAGAAATGAAGTTGCAAAGCATTGCTCCAGGTGAGATGATTTTTGTCATCACTATTTTACTGGGAAATTCTACATCATCAAAGCCTTGTCATTTTGGTTATATGTGATACTAATAAAGCATCATGATGACCATGATGATGTATATGTGAGTCATAATATATCATCAGAATTATATCTCTGAAATGATTTATCAGGATAGTACCTCACTATAGTGACATTACATTGATGTTGAAGTCACAGCAGAAATACATCCCTCAGACTTAAAATCCTCATTTTAATAATAAATGCTTTATTTTTATGAGTTTATTTTAATGAGGAATGAAGTGTTCTAGTATGTCAGCTTGATAAAAAAAAAGAAAAAAAAAAGAAATTCAAAATATTAAATCTGTGTATTTGACCACGATGGAAAAGGCACTATCATATAAAGAAAGATTTAAATGTGCAAATCCAATGAACCACTCAATTATTTCTGGAAATACTTCTCTCTTACAATCCAATTAAATGTGGTTATAATTTTGTCCCAGATCTCCGATTATTGTTAGGTTTTTTTACACATGTAGTAGGAGTAGGTTAAGTTACATGCTTTACAATAATAGTGTAAAAGAGACTTCATGTTCAATTTCCTTCTTGATAACCATTGAAAATGTTGTATCTGAGCATCAAAACACAGATGTCCAAATGTAATGATCAGCCCCAAGTAATAGGTGAGTGGATATGTTCTCCCAGTTCTCTGAGAACTTAAAATCAAACACACAAGCAAAATCAAACACAAAACAGAAATTCGTATTATTACTTCATTTAGGGCAGAGTCAGTACGTCATTCAGACAGACAGTAGGATTTAAATTGACCAACTTTCTGAAGTCAATGTTCTTATACTTTACTTTTGTACTTCTCATGGTAGGTGAAAATTTGCTATGTCCTGGCATGCTGTAGGAGTATGCCTGCCAGGACATTCTGTGATGGAGGTGCAAGAGCTGGTGTGATATTTCTGGCTTTTGATTGATATGGAGGAAATAGTAACTAAAAGGATTGTGGGCTTAAGAGGTTACTGCTAATTGCTATTGATAAAGGAGTATAGAATATAGGGCAACCTCAGAATGATTAATCAGAAATGTAAAGGAAAGTGTGGGACAGTCTCCCTGGTTGTATTTACAGATATTTATCTCTTGGACCAAGAGGACGCACAGAGATGAAGACCAGACACAGGGTTCACATCTCCTACAGCGAAAAGTGTCCATCTTGAGTCTGGGAATGTAAGAAAGATTAAGTCACACAGTTGGTGACGCCAGCAGCAATCCATTGTAAAATGGACACTGCAGACCTGAGATTGGGCTAGAGCAGACTGAGAGGGCAAAGGTAAGCTGAATGGATGGTCAGTTTGTTCAGAACTTCTTGATTTTCTTTCAGTTCACTACTGCCTTATAAGGAAATCCCTATAATCAGCTGACAGAGAAAGAAAAAGGCCACGTTTGTTTCATGTATGGGTCAGGCAAGTACATAGGCACAAGCTGAAAATGTGCCTTCATTATAGCCCCACTCAAAAGTAATACTGGCCCTAGTAGGTATGGCTCAGTGAATGGAGCACTGGCCTGCGGACTCAAGGGCTCCAGGTTTGATTCTGGGCAAGGGCACATTCACAGGTTGTGGGCTTGATCCCTAGTAAAGGGCATGCAGGAGGCACCTGAACAATGCTTCTCTCTCATCATTGATGTTTTTATTTCTCTATCACTCTGCCCTTCCTCTCTGAAATCAATATATATATTAGAGGCCTGCTGCATGAAATTCATGCACTCCGGAGGTGGGGAGGGGGGGTTGGGATGCTTCAGCCCAGCCTATACTCTCTCTCAATCCAAGAGCCCTTGGGGGATGTCTGACTGACGGCTTAGGCCCAAACAGCCAGACATCCTCAGTGCTGCCATGGAGGCAGGAGAGGCTCCTGCCACCACTGCTGCACTTGCCAGCTGTAAGCCCGGCTTCTGGCTGAGCAGCCCTCCTCCTGTGAGAGAACATTGACCACCATGGGGCAGCTCCTGCATTGAGCATCTATCTGCCAACACACATAGTGGTCAGTGCACATCATAGCAACTGGTCATTCTGCTGTTCGGTAGATTTGCATATTAGCTTTTTATTATATAGGAAATATATATATATATATATATATATATATATATATATATATATAATTTTTTTTCTTTTTTTTTTTCTTTTAAGTAATCCTGAATGACAGCAGTGATGGGAAATCTTCCCATTGGGCAGGACTTTGAGTACAGCCTGATCATTTGCTCTATTTGGAAAGATACATCACTCAACTCAGGGATAAAGTTGGCCCAGTGGGCAATAGTAAATACCTTGGCTTATGCAGGAGCCTGGAAAGAGCAAAATTAAGGAAAAGAATTGGGGAATAAGTATGTTAATAGACAAACTGTACTGGGAAAAAAATGTGAAAATCTTTTAGTTGCACATAATATGCACCAGATAGCATTCACTAAAGGGAGGCATAAAAATCCATATTTCTACAAGTCTTTTGGATATTTCCAAAGAGAAAAATTATAAATATCTCGAGTTGTTCAAAAGCAAATACCTCATACTGCTTTTAAAATTTACTTCTTTTCATTACTTATGTCAGTTCATTTGAAACACAATGTTCTAGATTTGGGAGAATTTTATCAGGACAAAATTCAACCTTCTTGTAAATCGTATGGAAATATTGGGTTGAATGTGAAGGTCATATGGATTTCTATGTGAAGAGAGACTCTGCAGTAGCTATAAAAATATTCAAAATCAATTCTGGCATACCCACTTCCTATTACGAAGGTAAACTGAAGTAGTAAGGAACACATACAAATATATGTTTGGAAACAAAAGTGATTTTTATCATAGCAAGAATTGCTATGAAGTTGTCAGAGATATTACCTGGTTGAAAATACTGTCCTCAGAATATAATCTATAAGAACAAAGGGATACTCTTAAACTTTATATGTTTTTTTATGTACACAAAAAATATTTGAAAAATTTTATTTAAGTAGTTTTCACTAAAGCAGAGAAACTGAAAAGGAATATATATATATATATATATATATATATATATATATATATATATGCTAGGGGCCCAGTGCACAAAAATTTGTGCACTCGGGGAGTCCCTCAGCCTGGCCTGTGCCCTCTCACAGTCTGGGACCCCTCGGGGGATGTCCACCTGCTGGCGTGCCTGGCCAGCCTGGGTGAGGAGCTGATGGCTATTTGCAGGCTGGCCAAGCCCCCCAGTGGAGACCCTCACCCCATTGGGGTGTGGCCAGCTTGGGTGAGGGGCTGAGGACCGTTTTCATTTTGGCCATAGCCCCATCAGGATTTAGGTCCCTACTGGGGTGCCTCCCAGCCTGGATAAGGGGCTGAGGGCTATTTGCAGGCTGGCTACAGCTTCCATTGACCCAAGGTCCCAACAAGGCTGGCTGGAAGCAGGTTTCTGGGGTTTATTTATCTTCTATAATTTAAACTTTGTTGCCTTGAGCAGAGGCCACAACCTGCTTAGGCAGGCAATGAAATCTCCTGTTTGCTTCAGCTCCATGGTTTCTATAATTGAATCTTTGTTGCCTTGAGTGGAGGCTACAGCTGGCCTAGGCAGGCAGTTTCTTCCATCACTGGCCTCCTGTTTGGCTCTATCTCCATGTCTGCCAGCTGCCATCTGATTGACTGGTGGGCATGGCTTGACTGGTGAGCATGGCTTAGGTGTAATGGAGTGAGGGTTAATTTGCATATTACTCTTTTATTAGATTAGATTTGTGTTTGCAATATATATTCTTCAACCCCTGGACAATAAATAATGTAATCTTAATACATACTCATCAGCCTGGTGTAGAAGACAAAGAATCTCAGGTTGGATATACTCTGAGTAGGTCATATTAAATCTATAACAATAAAAGCATAATATGCTAATTAGACTGGACAGTAGGACATCCTTCTGGATGACCTTCTGAATGAAGCCATGGTGGCAGGCTGACAGAGATGGTTAGGGCTGATCAGTCAGGCAGATGAGCAGTTAGGGGTGATATGGCAGGCAGGCAAAGTGGTTGGAGGCAATCAGTCAACCAATCAGGACAACAGTTAGGAGCCAGCAGTCTTAGATATAAAGAGGGATGTCTGACTGCCAGTTTAGACCCAATCCCAGTGTGAGGTCCTGGATTGCAAGAGGATGCAGGCAGTCTGAGAGACCCCCCACCCTTGTGCAGGAATTTCATGCACCGGGCCTCTAGTAGTTACATAATATTCATTCATGCAAGATCAATCATTGAATGTTTAAATTGATTAAGACTGGAATCTTATTTTCAGGGAAATTTGAGACTACAGTATGATGTAAGAAAACAGATATGTATTAAGAAGATAGTATAGGAAAAAATTTATCAGGATTTATCTTGCTGTATTTAATATTAAATTTTAAAAAATTAATAAAAACATATAGCAGTAAGTTAAATAGAGGTAAACAAAGTAAACGTGTGATCTCATTGGGAAATGAGGGTAATTCATTGATGAACTATTTTTAAGTCTTTGCCCTAAAATTGCAAAATATAAAAACTGATTTAGTTTCTCTGTAAAATTGTAATTGGCACTTAATTTTTCATATAACTCTATATTTTATTTTGTTTTTTATTTAGGAAGAAAATACCATAAAAATAATGATTAAACACTAGATATTGATACTTTTTTTAAAAAAATGTCAAATTTCTATTTTTATAATTTATTCTTTGACCATATTCTTCTTTACAAATTTTTGTATGTATATATTCTTATCTTAGAATACTGTACAAATACATGACAGTATTGCATTGCAAGGAATTAACAAAAAATATACCTTGTTCAGCCTACTGTTTTAATGACTTCCATTATTTCAGTTTTAGTAGCAATCTTGGAAGCATGTTATTTAATTTTTAAAAGACTAGTTTTTAATATCATTTCCATTAGGATATGTCAAGTATAGCATTATATTAGAAACATACTCTGGTGTGTTACGGAATTCATATAAAGAGAACAGATGACAACCTCAAGGTCAAAAATCAGGTGTTAATAAGAACAGAGTTTTTCAAAGCTTTCTTAGCTCCTCAGTGGAATCCCTGGATGTTCCAGCCTTGTAAAGGCAGCAAAAAGGGCAAAAAGAGGTTATTGCTTTCAGGGTCTATATATATATTGAGGTTCACTTTATTGTTGATGTGATTTTCAGTTATATTTTATATGTCAAAGATCATGGATGACTTTTATTTGCTTTTATTTTTATAGATATATAAATTTATATAATACATATAATTATATAAGTATACAGTTATATGCAAATATGGTTAGGCTTTTTGTGAGAATATGGAGTTACATGAATTATTCATTAAAAACTAAATAATGAATAATTAAATCTATGTATAAGAATATAAAGTCACATCCAGAAATGGCTGATGGGAAAATATAAATATAGTAGTTCAAGCTGAGCATAGCATCAAATTTGAATATCAAACAAATAAATTGACATTGCTATACAAATTATAGTGAATCTTAATTGCTTTACCAAGTTAAATAACACTGTCACCTGGGTAACAAGCTTGTAAGTTACACATAAGAAATTCACATTAGATTTTAGAATTTCCAAATTCCAAAATCACATAAAAAAAGTCAAGTCAATTGTTATGTTTAAAACACATGATTGTAGAATGTGGTTTGTGTGTGTATCTGTGTCTCTGGGAGCATGTAGGATAATTCCTGAATTTATAATTCAAGGATAAAAATTGCAGCTGTTTAAAAATTGACTTTAAAGAAATGCTCAGCTGCTGTAAGTTTCCTCCTTGCAGCAGACAGTCAGTGACTGTGCAGGCACTGAAACCTAGCAACCTGTGCTTTTGTGATTAATGTCCTATATTCCTTATTGGTTTTATTTTGTTTTGTTTGTTTGTTTTTAGGATGAAAACATAAAAAATCATATAAAGTGAGATTAATGACTTAAACTTTTGTATCAAACATTTTGTTATAATTTTGATATAATCATAAATGTTATATTTTTACTTAGAAAGAATATTAACAATTAAGTCTCTAACCCTATGTCATTAAAGCTTGAACAGACAAAGTTGTCATTTAATTTCAAAGACAATCAATGGGAAGAAAATGCCAATCTCCTGGTAACAAACTGCAAGTGAAACAGAATGAAAGACACAGAGAAACTAAAATAAAATTCATGTTGATACCATAGAAATGGTATTATATTTGAAATCTGTTTCCTGATTATTCATTAGTTATTGCTTTTAGAGGAGAAAAAAATTTGATCAACACAATTTCTCTAATAGGTTTTTCAAGAAAAAGTAACAAATAAAATCTACATTGAAAATGACATAAAAAACAAAACCATCATTATTTCTATATTGTATTTGATTAATGGGTTAGTGAAATTAATGGTAATTTTAACACTTAAGGAAATGAAATCCCAATTTGAATGAGGTCTCTCATGCAGTAAAAGTGTGAGGCATGCTTGGCATGGGGTAAATGCTTGTTTCCAAATTCTGTTCCACTAACTACCAAATGAATTTGCTTAGAAAATAATAGCAATAATTTTGGGAAGAGTATTTAAAAATTGTCAAAAAGTTATTTTTACTAAAATCAGGAATTTGCTTACATGTTAATAATAAAAATTATTCTCAATTTTTCATA
>PVJC01048700.1:0-12446 GCA_004026665.1 Murina feae | reverse complement strand
GCTGCCTAAAATTGGCACTTGTTACAATGGGCTTTGTGAGAGTGGGGCACACCTATGCATAACCCATGCTTCAGTCCTGATCACCTTTTATGTGCTCCTCTTCCCCACCAGTACCATGGAAATCTCTTAGCTTATTGAAGTTTTTTGTGCAATTTGACCTGTCTCTGCAGAATTTGTTTGGTCCCTGTGGGTCTGGACGACTGACTTAAAGAAAGCTGCTACCAACACTCCCATCTACATCCAGATTTATGGGAAGAAGGGGCGAACGGATGCGCTTCTCCTGAACCCCAACAACAAGTGGTTAAGACCAGGCATAATTGAGAAGCTTAGGGTAGGAGAGAAGTGTGACAGGGTGGGAGGGAGGAAGGAGGACAGGGCATAAGAGGCATTTGTCATGGGATTCTGGTTTTCTGAGCCAGGGTTAGGTGAAGTGTGAAGGCACAAAAGTGCAATGGAGACTTGAGGTCCCTCTGAGGAGTGCCAGATTTGATCTGTGGATAATGCATTAAATGGGGTGTGGGTTAGCTCTGGCCCTTCATCTGAATCAGACAGTCCAGAACCAAGCCTGGGGGAAGAGGCAAGTGTGGAATGGTTGTGGGCATCCAGGAGCCCAGAGATCCTGAAGCCAATTAGTGTCAAAACACCCGATCTGGACTGAATTAGAGAGTGAGGAGCAAATTTAAGGGAGCGACAATTTTAGAACATTTTCAGAGAAATGCACCTTTAAATTTCCCGTATAGGTACACATATAACTAGAGCAGGGCTTGTTTTGCCAGCAGAAGTGCAGCTCTGACCTTTAGGTGAGAATACTTTGTAATGTGCTGGTCTCTTCTCAGAGCCCGCCCGCCGGTGCCGCTATTACACCACTCAGTTCATTGCTCTTTCTGTGTTTGTCTTCCTGGCTAGACTGCAAGCCCCTAGGGAAAGGGCATGGCTGCTGTATTGATCTTTTGTCTGTTTCAATGCCCAGCAGAGCTCGGGGGCTGTGGGCTTGTACTAATTTGCAGGGCTGCCATCTGGATTTTGTCCCTGGAAGCTCACTGCTTAGAAGATTTTCTTTAGTCTGGATCCTACTGTGGGTCAGTTATTTTTGTTCAATTTCACCAGCTCAGATGGAAGCCTAGCTGTACGTGGCTATCTCACCCTCCCGTTACAAGGGCATGAGAGGATACAGTATAAGAGGGTGCACTGAAGCAAATCCATCCTCCTTGCTAAAGAAGCAGCCCAAAGCAGGTTCCCTCCCGTCAGGGGGTCAGCTATGAGGTTAAACACATTTCACTTGGTTGTCCCCACTCAAACCTTGTCATTTATCATTATAGTTTGAGCTCCCGGATCTCGGCATGTTTTACAAGGTTCGGGTATGGCATGATAGTATGACTCCTGGCTCTGGATGGCATTTACAAAAGGTGAGATGCACCATCTTGGGGGTTGGGCGGTGCTTGGGAGAGGAGCCAGAATGGTCCCTTTCTGATGAGCCTGTCACATACATTTGCTTTGTATATGTTTGGAGTGAGGGTGGGAAATTGTTACATGAGACATGAATTTGGACATAGCACACAGGGACTTCCTGATGGGGTGGGGGCTTACAATGTAGACTGAGAAAATGCTCAGGTGTGCAGTCTTACCTTGCTTTCTGCCCCAGCACCTGGCTGATAGGCAAATGTAGATCTCAGGGGACCCGAAGGATATGTATTAAACTGGCACTCTACCTTCCACAAGAGTCATCTCTAGGTAATGGCCTTGGCCTCCTTGAGATCAGATAGCAGCACGAGGACCACAAGGCATGGATGAATATCTTTGGTACACCCACTTGCTCACTCCAGGACGTCATTGCAGATGACCCTGATGAACACTCTGACCAAGGACAAATATAACTTCAACTGCAATCGCTGGCTGGATGCCTCTGAGGATGACAATGAGACTGTGAGGGAGATGACTGCAGAGGGCCCAACAGTGCAGAGGATAATGGGCAGTAAGTGCTCACCAGCTGTCCATCTGTGGGAGGCAGTGGAACCCATACTTGGTGTACCAATGAGGGTCTGGCCAATGAGCTAGTAGTCTTGTCCACAGTGTATCATCAGGCTCCCCGTGAATGTCAGGAAGGATTTAGAGGTCCAGCCTCAAGACCATCTTGAAGGAGCCACCTCCAAGGCCTGGTGCCAGAGCTCTGTGGTGATGGGTGTGGGGATCGAGGGGAGATTTATGGGCCTTTCCATTGGTCATGAGGGGATGAGAAGAATCTGTGCTGAACAATATTTCTCTAAATAAGTGAGGCATGCAAGTTTGACATGAAGAGGATAAAAGGAAACACCCTCTTCAAATTATGTACAAGATGCTCCCCAAAATGGAAGGCTGGATCTGGTAGCCATGCTTGGCTGTTCCTGGTGGGTCCTCTATTTCTATTTAAGGCTAATAGGAGAGAGACGAAGCTTTTAATCTGGAGTCCAAAATCCACATTCAAAGGGGTAATGAGAGACCATTTTGCCTTTAGGTTATAGTAGCAGCATGGTGGTAAATACACAGTACATCTCTTGTCCTTTTCGTTGGCAGACATTACTGAGCGATCACAGCATTCTATGCTGTTGAGTCTGAAATGAGCTTCATAGCCCTCACGTAGCATCCAAGCAGACATTAGCAATTAATCAGAATTGGCACTTAATATAATTAAGTTATTTTGTATACTCATGGTAGACCTTAATTTGTAAGTAGTAAAGTAGCATTGCAAAATTATAGAGTTAAGAATATGTAGACAATGATGTCACTTGTAGTTCTACTAGCCCTTATACATAAGTAGCACTATTTTATGGTTCTTCATTTTTAATTAAAATGTATGGCTACAGAATATTTGTGTTCAAGGGCCCTTAAAATAGCCTCATGCAGATAAGGAAAGTGAGGAAGTTCTTGCCCTGATTCTCCATTGGGTAGACAGAGTTGAACAGAGAACAAAGTCTCTTGCCTCCTGGGTCAGCGACTATACCTGCCTGCTCACATTTGGTAGTATTTTCTTTGAAAACACGGCAATTATTTCTTCATTGCACTCTGTGGCATCACTCCATTATGTGATCTTGGTTACAGATGTATCTCAGACATTTTCCTGCTAAAAATTTGTTTATGAATTTACTGTTCATCTCTCCTCTCCACTCTTCCACTTTTATCCATGGGAGCAGGAGTCCTCTGTCTTGCTCACTGCTGAATTCTTGTACTAATTATGGCACTTTACACCTACCAGGTTCAGTAAACAGATACTGTTTTAAGTGAAAAGTGAGGCTGTTGTGTGCAACGAAATCATGAATGAAGCATGAGGGAGGTGGACCTGGGTTGGATGGAATCAAATGCTAAAACGTTGGCATAAGACCTGTGGTCCCCAAACACTGGAATGCCCAAAGGGAGCTTGCAAACAATGCAGTCTTAGGTGTCTCACCTCTGGAAACTAAGACTTGGGAGGTCTGGAGTGAGGCTCAAGAACTTGAATTTATATAAGTTTCCCAGATATTCTGGTGATAGACTGGAAGTGGGAACCTCTGGTCTGTTTGGGATAGGGATTTGCAGGTTTGCAGGGGCTGGCGTGGTATGAGATGGGATTTGATAGCTGGAAAGGGAGCAAGGTCAATGCAGATGAGAGCTGAGCGGAGAGGAGGAGGCCATGCTTAGAGGTGGGGAGCAGCAGAGCTGGTGTGGGGTGGGGGGCAGGAGCTGTCAGCCAGTGGTGTCCCTTCTCTCTACTCATAGTGGCCCGGCACCGTGTGACCGTATGCACCGGGAACTTCCGAGGTGCAGGGACAGATGCCAGTGTCTATCTCTGCCTTTATGGTGACGTGGGGGACACAGGGGAGCGGCTGCTGTACACCTGCAAGAATAATGACGAGATGTTTCTGAAAGGCCATGTGAGTTGCAGCAATGAGCCACCACCCCTTCCCGCCCTCACCCTCACCCTCACCACCCCCATTTCCACTCCCTGCTCTGCTCTGCCAAGCACAGCTGATGGCTGGTACTGAGCCATCTAAGAGGCTCCGGGTGAAGGGAGTGAGGAATTAACATGCCTGACACCCATGGGCTCGAGGATCATCCAGCTGGGACTCTGGCTTTGCTGTGTTTCCCTCTTGGTGTCAGGTCCCAGGGGAACCCTGTCTCACTGGCCTCACGTCCTCCCTGTCCTCCCTATCTTCTCTGTCCTCCTCCTCTGAAGGCCGATGAGTTCACCATTGAGTCGGTCACCATGCGGAAGGTGAGGCGGGTGAGGATCAGACACACGGGCATAGGCGGGGGCAGCGGCTGGTTCCTGGACCGGGTGCTGGTAAGAGAGGAGGGACAGCCTGAGAGCGACAATGTGGACTTCCCGTGTTTCAGGTACATGGGTCCTGCCTGCTTTTACCTTCCCAGCTTAGGTTATGGGCCCCCGTTCTGGGAAGACCCAGCCCTACGAGCAGGACCAGGGAGCAAAATAGTGGCTTAGGGAAGCAGTTGGTGTAGAAAGAGATGGCCCTGCTGGTGGTGCTGGGCCCATCCCCAGCCAACAGGTGATGGATGCACACCAGTGTCCCTGTGTGGTGCTAGCGTGTGTATTTAAGTTCTAAGATGCCAGCATTTTCTTCATGTTGAAATGTGACAATTTCAGAATTCAACCGAGAGTTAACTCAGAGAGTTACACGCTGAATCAAACTTTTGAATCATAGGCGTTTGTTTTTATTTGGATAGCCTTCTACCACATCTTTTCCCTGATAATATCTTTTAAGATACCTTACTTTGTTTTCATTTCCTTTCCCCAACTTACCAAAGAGGTAAAGTTTATTTTCTTTTTTTCCTTAAGTATTTGGATTTTTTTTTTTGTAGCCAATTTGGGCACCTGCTGGCTTCCAAAAGTTCCTGATAGAGACATTTTAAAAATGAAGAGCAATATTCGTGGGTCTTACTTGTGCTGTCAAGGTGGTCCTGGACCCTCACCAGTAGCAATGCCTCGGAGGTGTACGTAGTGAGCTTAATTTGAGACTTAGGACTGCTGGTCTTTGCAAGGCCTGAGTTCAGGCTAGTCCTGCACCTGTGGTTGGGGTGCTGCATGTCCGAGCTCACTTCACTGGGGCTGGCCCAGGTGTCAGGGCTGCACTGGGACAGCCCAGCTGTGAATGCACTACTCTTCCCTGTCCATGCACATACATGCACTCAGGTGCGCACACACGCCATGCACACAGACACACCCCAGGAGCCCAGGAAGAGCAGTTTCCCAGCCATGGAGGGCCACTGTGATGTTCCCACCTGAAACTTTTGTGTCCATCGCAAAGGTCTCTAGAGTCTTCAAAGTGTAGCCACTGGTACTATTACAAGAGGTTACATAGGCACATGGAGACACACTTGGTCAAGACGCAAGTATCTCGGTTTCCTCGTTGCCCTAGAGAACAACAAGGATGTCTCTTCTGCCCATCATCCTGTATCACAGACCATCTTGAGTACTGGGGACGAGACAACCGTGCTTGTAGATTGTCTGAGTTCTTAGGTGGGTCTCTGTGCTCAGAGAAAACATGCTTATTGGATGAATTTTCCCAGTGTCTTTGCTGGCTGACCACGACTGGTAGAGAGCTGGGTCCACAGTCCACAATGTTGGCAGTTTGATGAGTCACAGTTACCCAGCCCAGCCCTCAGGGTCCACACCAGCACATCCTTATTGGCAAATATCACTCCTTGAGGACTTAAATCAAAGACCCTTCACCTCACCCTTTCTCCTTTCCTTGAATTCCTGTTGGAGTTACTTTGATCTAACATCTCTCCCTGTCTGCAGTGCCTCCGCCAACCTAACATCTTCTTTTTTTTTAAATATATTTTATTGATTTTTCACAGAGAGGAAGGGAGAAGGATAGGGAGCTAGAAACATCGATGAGAGAGGAACATCGATCAGCTGCCTCCTGCACACCCCTCACTGGGGATGTGCCCGCAAACAAGGTACACGCCCCTGACCGGAATCGAACCTGGGACCCCTGAGTCTGCAGGCTGACACTCTATCCACTGAGCCAAACTGGTCAGGGCATCTGCCGTCTTCTTAACCAGACTGTAGGTCCTCAATGGGCTGGGCTGTGTCTCAGTTATCTCCTCTGTCTTCTCCTCACCCCAGAGCCCTTAGCACAGTGCACACACAAGGTGAGCTCTCAAGAAAAAGGTGGTTGCTTTTATGATAGTGATGTTCTAGGTGTTCATGGCATTTAGGACAAACTTGTTTACCATAATTGCCAAGGTCCCACATCGAGTGATCCTTCCACCTCTCCAGGCTCATCTGCCAGCACCTACCCTTTACTCACTGCATTCTATCCACATTGGCCTTTGGTTAGCTTATCCCAGCCTATGTTGTTCCTTCTGGAATGTGCCTCCCTTTTCTCTGGATAACTCCTCGTCATCCTTGTCAACTCAGCCAAATATCACCTCCTCTGGGCAGTCCTCCCTCCTCAGTCTGGGTTGGGATCCTTTGTTCTAGCTCTAGTGGAACCATTTTCCTTTGATTGAGTTCAAAGTGCTGGCCTCCCTGGTGACTGCATAAATTGTGTGATGGTTGGTTGTCTGCCTGCCCCCCTCAAAGAGCTAACAGCCCCCCATTTGCCCACCAGGTGGTTGGACAAAGATAAGGATGATGGACAGTTGGTCCGAGAGCTGCTGCCCAGTGATAGCAATGCAACGCTGAAGAGTAAGTTCTTCTGATAATCAGGTGTTGGTGGACCCTGGGTGTGACAGACTCCCTCCCTTGGCTACACAGAAGCAAACCCTGGAGAAAGCACATGCTCCTCACTTCATTGTCACTAGGAGGGTGGAGAGGAAGGGGCTCTACAGGAGGATCTAGAAGTCTGTCTGCCTGTGCTGTGCACACAAGCTATTTGAGGCCTCGGGGGTGGGGCCCTGAATGCATTTGGACCTCTCTTGATTAGAGTAACAGAAGCAACAGCACTAAAGCAAAAAAAGGTTCTTTCTCCTTCTCCTAGGTGCTTTGTCCTCCCTCATGCACAGATGATGCAAACCTTCCTGGGTGATAAAATAGAGTAACCCCAGAATCATGTCCCACTTAGGAACAGCGGGCTTCAGATCCACATTAAGTCCACATTAGGACTTCATTCCTGTCTGGCTACTGATCAGCTGTTAACTTCTTGAGCCAAACACATAAGCTTCTGAGGCTCCAAATCCTCACTTATAAAGCCGAGGTCAGAATACTTAGCAGTAATACTGTGCATATAATGTACTAAGGGGTCGATGCTCCCTTGGCCTCAGATTCCTCATCCATCAGATGAGAAGTTGCTTTCAATCCTTCGCCTCTTACATGTTAGTGTTGCCTGCATTCCTGTTCCTTGTATGTTCACACTTGATGGGGCAGGTTGAGCAGGTAGTAAGTAGAATTCTGTTGTTGTAGATGAGGAGACCCCACAGGGATGAAAGGAGCCCTGTCCCAAGTCACAGGACTACTTAGAGAGAACAAGAGTCCACCCCTGGTTTCAGATCCTCCTCCTGTTCCACATTGCCTCCTGCCGGCCCTGCACTAACCCCCTTTCTTCCTGCCTCCTGCCTTGGACTGTTCAGACTACCGCTATCATATCAGCTTGAAGACGGGGGATGTCCCTGGAGCCAACACTAATTCCACAGTCTTCATCAAGCTCTATGGCGATAAATCTGACACCATCAAGCAAGACCTTCTTGTCTCTGACAACAACCTGAAGGAGTATTTTGATTGTGGCCGCGTGGACAAGTTTACCCTCGAGACCCTGAATATTGGGACTGTAAATCTCCTTCCCAGGACCCCGTGACATCATTTCCCCCATCCCCATGCTTATATCTATTTGTCTGTGGGTACACACACACACATACATGCCACTCATGTACATAAGGATGAACTTATTTTGAAGGGAAAAAATGCCCTCGTAGGGTTTAATGCGGTATGTTGTTTTCCTGCTATGACCTAGAACAGCAGCAGATATGTGAATAGTGGTGAAGCTCTCGGAGTCTCTTTGGGGATGGAATGCATGTATTTAGTGACTGTAGATCAGCTGCAAAGAGACACTGAGTACCCATAACAGTGAGATCAGGGCTGACATGGGCAATTTTCTAAATCTGGTGTTTTGGGACCAGACTCCTAGCTAACATCACCCTCACAAACCATCACAGGGAGAATCTGCGGGGCTGGAAGGGCTATCTTATAATTCCATCTAATGTTAGAATTGCCCAGTAAACAACATTTCAGAAAAATGTAAAAGCAATTTGAGCACTGAAGAGCCAAGTATATATAATGATGTTAACATGACCATCTACACGATCATCTATGGGCAAACATGTTACAATTACAATGTAAAAGAGCAAAGCCAGCAAAGTACTGAGTGCAACTGGAAAGAGGAAACGTTCCCAGACCAAGAAGGGAGGAGGAATTGGACACAAATGACAGCTCCCTGAGAGGCTGTCCACATAGTCTGTCACCTACAGGATGGATATGTCAGAAAGGAAATGCAGACACACATACAACAGTGCATGTTTAAAACAAGTCAAAGCTGGAGCATGACATGGCTACCATTCACAGATGGTTAACATTGTGAATGTTTGCTTTCTTGCAAAGTCACTACATTATTATTAAGTGTGTATTAAGAACCCACCTAACATTACTAAGTACACACTGGAGCTTTCAAAGTTCAGGCCACACCTGTTCCCCCACTTGCTTCTCACAACACCCCCACCCCTGGGAGGTGAGCTGGATTAAAGAGGTAGCAGAGATTCTGGGCAGGAGAGGTGGTGCCCTCCTTGCCCCCAGCTGACTGCTGACGGACAGGGCAGGGCCCAGCCTCCTCCTGCTTAGCCTCCCTCTCCTGAGGAACTGGGGTTGAGTCACAGTTTGTGCAGGTGTTCGGGGAGGTAGGAATGGAGGCATGGAGGTTTCTGGGCACCACCTCCTTGCTCACCCACAGCCTGGGTTTCCTTCCAGATCAACCGGCTGCTGATCGGGCATGACGGCTTGGGTGCCGGCTGGTTCCTGGCCAGTGTGCAGATCCACGTGCCCCGCCAAGGCAAGCAGTACACCTTCCCTGCCAATCGCTGGCTGGACAAGAACCAGGCTGATGGGCGTCTGCAGGTGGAGCTCTATCCCAGCGAGATCGTGGAGATCCAGAAATGTATGGAGGGGGCAGGGGGGGGATGGAAACATCATTCATCTGTGGGGTGGGGTGGTGGGGTTGGAGGTCAGACTGTGGGGCAACTTAGGTCTTATCTCCAAGGGGAAGAGTGAAGGGAGAAAATAGGGGCTTCCCCTGGTACCATGTTTCCAGAAGGGAGGAGGGCTCATTGTACAAATTGGGAAACTGAGGAGTCAAAGGATGAAGCACTTTGTTCTGGGCTAAAGTTAGCATGTGACTTTATAAGAAATATATATTCTCAGCCCTGTGGACAGGAGGATGTAGTCCATGTCTTCACCTGGGAAGACTGGCTGAGGAGATAAAGCTGTTTGTTCAGTCATTTATGATATATGTAACTAGAGGCCTGGTGCATGAAAATTTGTGTGCTTAGAGGGGGTTCCTCAGCCCAGCCTGCATGCTCTCACAGTCTGGGACAACCTCAGGGGATGTCTATCTGTCAGCTTAGGCCTGCTCCCTGGGGTTTGGGCTTAAGCTGGCAGTCAGACATCCCTCTGGTAGCCTGGGAGCCCTCAGGGGATGTCCAACTGATGGCTTAGGGGGAATGAACATCCTTAATGCTGCTGAGGAGGAGGGAGAGGCTCCTGCCACCACCACTGCACTTTCAGCTGTCAGCCTGGCTTGTGGCTGAGCAGAGCTTCCCCTGTGGGAGTACACTAACCACCAGGGGTCAGATCCTGCATTGAGCGTCTCCTCCTGGTAGTCAGTGTGCATCACAATGACTGGTTATTCCCAGTAGTTCTGCTGTTGGGGTCAATTTGCATATTACCCTTTTATTATATAGGCTGTTTCTCTGAGCCAGCACTGCCCTAGGCTCTGTGGGGGCAGTCATGAGCAAAACAGATAAAATTCTATCCTCATGGATTTCATATTCCACCAGGAGAGACAAACAATAATAAATATATATGTCCAAGTAAGAGTTGTGATGAAAAATGACATGGGGGTGGGGCCTTTATGGACAGGGTGGTGACATCTGTGAATGAATGCAAAGTTCAAGGTGACCTGGCCACCCACTGCACATAATGCAAGAACCATAGGTCATGGTGGGGCTCAGAGAAGCAAGAGATTATCAAGAGGGTCAGGAAGACAGTGGTTACCAAAACCTGCCTTTCCTCACTTTCATCACCTCTGCGTTTCTACATCTACCCTGAAACAAGTGCACAAGGTTCCCTCCACAGGAAGCTTCCCTGAGAAGAGCCCTGATACAAACTCATCTCTCTTTTCCAGAATGCTTTGTGTCTTTCCATGTGTGCATTTTCTGTCCCCAACTAACCTACAGGTTCCTTGAGGGCTGTGTCACATACACATGTTTTATAATGATACCCGCCAGTGTGAGAAATCAACTCCTCCCTTCTTTTTATGAATTAGAACTTGATTTCCAACAGAGTAATACAGGTACTAGTTAACAACAGAAAGGTAAAAACTCAGTGGTACCCTTCCTCTGTCCCAGCCCTCTTCTTCAGAGGTAATAACTTTGCAATTACTTTAGCTTTTTCTCCTGAAATGTACCTCCATATTTTAAATAATGTGCTTTATCAACTTCTTGATTTTTTTTTTCAGTCATAGACATTAACTATTTACTTCCTCCTCCAGAAAAGGAGGATTTAGCTCTTTTAACACACACATGTGCATGTGTGTAAGTGTGTGTGTATTTGTGTGTACCTACACATTTCCCCTCCTTCCAGCCCTCAATAAAACTAAATCAAAATTTAATTTTTGCATTAAGACTATGCAAATATTATTCATTGCTGAGATACCTACCACATGATGATTGCATTTCATCTTGTATACAACTTTCTGTTTTGTCCTGGAGTTTAGTGATAGCCTTGTTTTTTCACTTGCATAGTTTTCTATATATCTATCTGCATTTCTATATGCCCATCTGTATATTCACCTATCTATATAAGTGCCAGGACTGCCGTCACAAAATACCACAGGGGATGTCCTGGTGCATGAATCGGGGAGGTAGGAATGGAGCCTAGAGGCTTAAACAACTAAAGTTTATTTTCTCATAGTTCTGGAGGCTAGCAGTCCAAGATCAAGGTGTGACTACATTCAGTTTCTTGTGAGGCCTTTCTCCTTGCCTTGCAAACAGCTGCCTTCTCACTTTGTGTTCCCATGGTCTTTCCTCTACATGAGCAAGTCTGTCCTAATCTCATCTTATAAAGACACCAGTTACATTGTAATGGTCTCCACCCCAACGGCCCCATTTTAACTTAATCACCTCTTTCAAGGCTCTATGGCCAAATGCAGTCACATTCTCAGATACTAATGATTAGGGTTTCAAGATACTAGTGATTTGGGCTTCAACATATGAATTTGGGAAGACGCAGTTCTTGCACAATACCATCTTATCGCCATGTCTTAACAGAACTAAAAATTTGTGCATGTGTGCAAACCCAACTGGAATTCTGTTGATTTCCTCTCTATCTCCTTCTCCCCTAATCTCTGTCTTAAGACATTTCTTTGGGAACCTCTTCCCTCTAGGCGCCACAAAGCTGTCCTTGAGGTACTTCCCTTTGTTGCCATCTTTCTGGAAATTCCTCTCTCTCTCTCTCTCTCTCTCTCTTTTTTTTTTTTTTTTTTTTTTTGGTTGTCCTATTTCCTGGATTTCATGTCTTCCTCTTCTTTGATATATTTCCTCATTTCAGTAGAACACATTCTCCACTAGTAGCTCCTGGAGAAAAGATGCATGGAAGAGAAATGGTGAGACCTCGCATGTCTGCAAATGTCTTTCATCTATTCTCATAGTTGATTAATAGCGTGGCTTACTACAGAATTCTGAGTTGAACTTTTTCCCTTAGAGTTTAGAAGGAATTTTTCTACTATCTTCTACTATCTACTATTTTCTACTATCTTCTACTATCTACTATTTTTCTACTCTCTGTGTTCCCTGAAAAGTCTGATGCCATTCTGTGATCCAACCCCTTAGAGCCCCCCCCCCCCCCCCCCCCCCCCCCCCCCCCCCCCCCGCTAAAAGCTTCTAGGATCTTATTTTACCTCTGGCATTCTGAAACTTTACGATGTCTTCACTGCCTTTTGTGATTTAGTTCATCCTTGGTTCTTAGAACTCATGGGCTTCTTCCATCCCGAAGCATCTTTTAGTTTGGAGACTTTCTGTATTAGTTCTTTGATAATTGCCAACTCCCTGTTTCCTCTGTTTTCATTAGAATTGAACTCTCAATAAGATATTGGACTCCCTCTGATTTTCTTACCCTTATATCACTTGTCATTTTGTTCTTCGCAATTTCCTTTTTGTTCTTCAGAGCTGTTCTTGATAATCAATATCCTTGCTGTAGAATACTTCAT
>PVJC01048699.1:0-12892 GCA_004026665.1 Murina feae | reverse complement strand
CAATAAATACATATCTATCAACAATAGAATCTACAAACAAAATGAACAAGCAAAACAGAACAGACTGTCAGATACAGAGAACTTTTTGTTAGTTGCTAGATGGGAGGAGGGTTGGGGAGTGGGTGAAAAAGGTAAAGGGATTAAGAAGTACAAATTGGTTGTTACAGAATAGTCACGGGTATGTAAAGTAACAATATAGGGAATCTATACTAATAAAAGGGGAATATGGAAATTGTCTGGGAGCCATCATAGTAATAGTAATGACCAAACAGCAGGCTGCTTGGGGCAACAAAGCTAGCAGGGGGTGAGTGAGGGATAACCAAATGACTGAACAGCAGGGTGCGTGGGTGACCAGGGTGGCTGAGGGGGCAGTTGGGGGCAACCAGGCTGGTGGAAGGGTCAGTTGGATATAACCAGGCTGGCAGGGGAGGGCAGTTAGGGACCATCAGGTCAGCAAGGAGGGAAGTTGGGGACAAGATCAGGCCAGTAGGGGAGGGCAGTTGGGGGCAACCAGGCCAGCAGGGGAGGGAAGTTGGGGGTGACCAGGCCAATAGGGGAGAACAGTTGAGGGCAATCAGGCTGGCAGGGGAGGGCAGCTGGGGTGACCTGGCCTGCAGGGGAGGACATTTGGGGATGATCAGGCTGACAGGGGAGGGCAGTTTGCAGCGATTGGGCCAACAAGGGAGGAGATAGGGGTCAATCAGGCTGGCAGGCAGAAGCGGTTAGGGGCGATCAGGCAGGCAGGTAGGTGAGCAGTTAGGAGCCAGCAGTCACGGATTTTGAGAGGGATGTCCGACTGCTGGTTTAAGCCCAATCTCTGTGTGATTGGGCCTAAACCGGCAGTCGAACATCCCCCAAGGGGTCTCAGATTGGAGGACACCCCCATCCATGTGCACGAATTTCATGCACCAGGCCTCTAGTATAGTCAATAATATTCTAATAATTAGGTGTGGTTCTGGATGTATGTGGGATTTATTGGGGTGATCATGTATTAAGTTATGTAATGTCTGGTCATTAGGGTGCACAAAAATAAATAAATAAATAAATAAATAAATAAATAAGTAATAACTGCATGCCTCAGCACATAGGTAGGTCCTCATTAGCAGTGTAAGTGTTGTACTTGTTAACCTCTTACTTTGTCAAAGGATCTTAAGCAAGCAGATGTATGTAATCTTTCTTTTCAACTAGACCATAATAATTTTAAGGGCAGAAAATTGCTTTCAAATCTCTGCTTTTCAGCACTGGACAGAGAAGAGAAGCTCTTCTCCTCTATGCAGAACTGAACAGATGTTATGCACTAGATTCTCATCAGGTAAATTTGCTGAAGCCTACAGGACCTGCAAAAAATGAGGCCAGGCCTACAAGACATCTATAAGAAAAGACCATCTCCATTTTTCCATGAAAGCAAGTCTTACCTGTGATGGAGTTATCCTTCCTTTTTTTACTTCAGATGAATTTTCACTTAGTTTTCCTGCTTTGTAGCTTGAGCTACATTTGTAGCATGTCCATCTTGTTTGCCCTTCAATTTCTATGGTGCACTCTTTGCTTTGCAGACAAAATGAGTGATACAAATGGCCACAGCTGCAAAATGAAGGGAACCAATTGCACTTTCCATTATTACAAAACTCATAAACATAAGCTGTGTTGGAGTGTTCATAAGTGATAAAGATTTCTGATATGCTGAAATGCACTGATGGTTGTATTGGTTAAGAAACAAGAAAGGGAATAAACTTATTGTTGTCTTCTCTTTTTGAAATCCAGACTTACATATTTGTAACTTAAGCTGTTAGTAAGAACAGAATCACAGTTCTCTGATTACCAACCACCTGAGAGAGAAGCTAAACTTCTGTTCATTTCTCAAACTATGAAATATTTTTAGACAGTGTGAAAAAATGTCAATTGGGGGAAATCATCCTATATAATAAAACCCTAATATGCAAATCAACCGAATGGCAGAATGACCAGTTGCTATGCCGTGCACTGACCACCAGGGGGCAGATGCTCAACACAGGAGCTGCCTCCTAGTTGTCACTGTGCTCCCACAGGGGGAGCGCCACTCAGCCAGAAGCTAGGCTCATGACTGGCAAGTGCAGAGGTGGTAGCGGGAGCCTCTCCCACCTCTGCTGCAGGCAGGTGGTAAGAAGCAAGGGGTCTTGGACTGTGACAGCCCCGGACTGTAAGAGAGATGACTGACTGCCGGCTTAGGCCCGATGCCCATAGGGCAGGCGCACATCCCCTAAGGGGTCCCAGATGGAAGAGGGCACAGTCTGGGCTGAGAGATCTCCACCCCCCCCTTGCCCCGAGTGCACGAATTTTGTTCACTGGGCCTCTAGTTATTATATAAGTAGCTTATATAATAACATGAGTTGTCTGTTTCATCAAATTCAAGACAAAAGCAGTGATTTGATTAAGCATTAACAAGAATGGCAGTGCTACAGTAAATTCTTACACTCTTCCTATGAAGAAATCCCCTATTGATTACATTAAATTAACAAATGACCCTCCTGGCATGATGTTGAGTATAACTCTCAGTCATCTTCACTGATTCCCCCTCATTTCCAAAACCTGAATGCTGGACTGCCATTGAAGTCAACCCTTTTCTCTTCTGTAGTCTTTACAGTCTTTCTCTTTCTATATATAATCTTTCTCTTCTCTACAAAACCCTTGCTCCTTTAGTGATTCCTTCCAGTTCTATAACTTTCAAATACCACCTAAATGCTGATAACTGCCCAGACTTCTCTCCTAAACCCCACCCATCTTTCTCCTCAAGAATTCTACATTGAATATTAATGGACTTAAATTTAACATGGCCAGAATTCTTGATTTTCACCACACACCACCCCCACTCCATGCTCTCATCTAACCTTCCACATCTCAATAAATGGCAACCACCTTCTTCCAGTTTCTCAGGCCAAAATCTTTGGAGTCATCCTTGACTAGTCTCTTTCCCCCATATCTCACATCCAATCTAGAAAGATTTACTACCAAATCTTCTCAGCTCTATCTTCAGAATATATACAGAATCTGTCCACGTTTTATCTCATCATTACTACCTTGGGCCCTCTCTCACTTGGATTACTGCAGTAGCCTAAATGGTCATTCTACCTTCACCCTTGGCTTTTCTATAGAACATTCTCAACACAAAGTGATCCTTAAGTCACAGGTCAGACAATGTTAATCCTATCCTCAGTGGCTTCTCATCTCAGAGTAAAAGTTTAATTCTTTATAATGATGCACTTCCTACATGATTTTGCCTCTATTCCTCCTCTGAAGTCATCTCTTACCAGCTTTCCTTTCCTTCTCTCTGCTCAGGCAGCATTCCCCTACTCATTCACTACTCCTTAAATCTGTCCAGACCACTCTTGCCTCCAGCTCTGCACTTGTTGACCCTCTGCCCAGGCATTCTCCTCTGACATTGCACAGCCACTTCCTTCAGGTCTTTGATCAGATAGCACTTAAATAGTGAGACTTTGCCTAATGACTTTGTAAATTAGTAGCTCCAAACATTCTCTTTCTTCTATATCATGTTTTATTTTATTCACAGTCATTATTAATTATATTTTTATTAATAATTTTGAATTGTCTATCATAAGTCACCTTAACAGTGAGGCTTTCCATGATTACCCATGTAAAATATACCCCCCCCTCAAGCTCTTTGTATCTCACTTAACATGTTTTATTTTTTTCCATAGTAGTCACTATCTGGCATTTGTTCATCTGCCCTTGACACTGGAATGTAAACTCCATGAGAGCAAATCCTCTCTTTCATTGATTCTGCACCCTATCCCCGAGAACAGTACCTACCATACAGTAGGTGCTCAATAAATATTTGTTGAATAACTGGGCTCTTTGTGTGCTGGGAACTACTTCCTTTTCCTATCACCATATCTACCAATCTTCATGTACCTATAATAGTAGTAGCTAACACTTATATAGTGCTTACTATATATGTCACCATGATACAAATGTCTTAAATGAATTACCTCATTTAATCATCACAAAACCTCAGAAATAGTATCCCAATTTACAGATGAGAAAACTAAGATATAAAGAGATTAAATTACTTGTCCAAGTCTCACAGATAGTAAGTAGAAAAATTAGGATTTGAAGTCAAGAAGTTTGGCTACACAGCTTATCTCATATCGCCTCTATCACATATTCTAGGTGAGCTGTCTTTGCTCCTGAGATCAAACCTTTAACTTTTATACTAGATTTCTCCTCTCTTTGTACTACAGCTTTAAATATCATTTATATGCTGTCAGTTTCTAAATTTATATTTCCAGGATGTGTCTTGAGGGTTCTGACTAGAAAAACTGTCTACTTGATATCCCTACTTGGAAGTCTACTATTCATCTCAAATTTAACATCTCTAGGACAAAACTCTTGATTTCTCCAGTTCCTCAACCTGTCCTTTCTCATCTTAGACAATGGTACCCTGTTCATTCAATTGTTCAGGCAATTCATACTCCATATCTATACATCAGCAAATTAGCTCTGCCCTTAAAATATATTCTGAACCTTCATTCCTATCTCTCTCATTCTCCTCAAATATCACTTCCTTAGAGATGCTTTTCCTCATTACGGTGTCTTAAAATAGCACTCTCACCCTGAACACTTCATCCTTTCATCCCCTTATCTGTATCTTATTTTCCCCCATAGCTCTTATTTACTCTGCATTTATTTATTGCCTGACCACTGTAACACCCATCCCTTCTGACTCACACAAAGTATGTAAGGTCTACAAGAGCAGGAACATTGTCTTGTTTTGTTCACTGCTAAAATGATCTACTGTGACTGTGTACCCACATGTATTCCTGCCTGGTAATACCATACCTGTACACACACACACCATACATTGGAACATTTCCTTCTCTCTCACCTAAAGACAATAATTTCATCAGCCATTTCTTGGCGTCTCTTATACTGCTGCAGACATATAGAGCAGTAATCCTGTTTGGGATTCAGTCCTCTGGTGATAGAAGCTCTCAGGTTACACAGTGACCAGTGGAGATCTTGGTTTAGAAGGCTAGTAGTTGTTTCCAGCAGGGTCTAGGAAAGGCCAAAACAAAAGAAAAACAAAAAAGTGGTTTATAAATGAAAGACACAGAAGGGATGAATAGAAAATATCAGTTGTTTCGTTTTCAACCATAAACAAGTGAAATTAAAATCTAATCTAATAAAAGAGTAATAAGCAAATTGACCATCACTCCGAGACACCCAAGCCACACCCACCATCCAAGCCACACACATCATCCAATCAGAGCGACTGTATGCAAATTAACCCAGCCAAGATGGTGGCCGTCAGCCAGGGAGCTGGAACAAGCAGGAGGCTTCCGTTGCAACTGCCTGCCTAGGCCAGCAAGCCTCTGCTCAAGCAACAATGTTTCAATTATAGAAGCCACAGAGCTGAAGCAAACAGGAGGCTTCTGTTGCCTGCCTAGGCCTCGGTTCAAGGTAACAAAGTTTCAATTATAGAAGATAAATAAACCCCAGAAACCTGATTCCAGCCAGTCTCGCTGTGGGCAGCCTGAAAACAGCCCTCAGCCCCTCACCCAGGCTGGCCACACCCCCATGGAGTGAGGGTCCCCACTGGGGGGGCGTGGCCAGCCTGCAAACAACCATCAGCCCCTCACCCAGGCTAGCCAGGCATGCCAGCAGGTGGACATCCCCCGAGGGGTCCCAGACTGTGAGAGGGCACAGACCGGGCTGATAAACCACCCACCCCCCCCCAGAGTGCACAAATTTTTGTGCACTGGGCCCCTAGTATACTATAAAGGAATAAAATTAAATAAGCATTAAAAACTCCAAATTAAGTGGTTAACTAAATTCTCAAAATAATTATTAAAAAGCAGTTACTAGTTTCTAATGAGAAATGTATGGTTGGCCATTCTATGGCTTAATTCAGTACTGATGGCTTTTGAATGACTAGATAAACCCAAATCTATTTATTTATTACATGTCTAAAAAAAAGTTCTCTCTAAATGACTTGAAGTGCTGTAACAAATAACGAAAATACCTCTGATTTTTAAAAATGTTTTACTGATTTTTAGAGCGAGAGGAAGAGAGAAGGAAAGAATATCGATGAGAGAAGAACATCATTGATCAGCTGCCTCCTGCACACCCCACAATGGGGATCAAGCCTGCAACCTAGCCATGTGTCCTGATCTGGAATCGAACCAGTGATTTCTTGGTTCCTGGGTTAATGCTCAACTGCTGAGACACATCAGCCGGACTTCCTGATTTTTTAAAAATAGAAATTGCATTCATGGCAATATTTCAAATAACCTTTCACTGGAAAAGCTAATAGCCATTACTCAGTTTACATCTCCCTTGTGCAGAGAGATCACATTTTCCTGATCAGCACTTACAGGTCATTTGAAACTGCTCAAGACTTGACATCTGTCATCAAGTCACATGAAGGCATTTTCACACTACCACATTAAATCATTTTTATGGTTCTATGTACTTATAAAGTATTATATTCACATTACATTTAATTCTCAACATTCATATATGTCATATAATTTTGATGTACAGTTGGGGAAAATATACCATCCTCCTTGCTACAGAGCATAGCCCTTTAACTGCATCTGTAATGTAGAACTTCCAGTTCTAATGCTCCAAGCATAGAACTAAATGTCATTCTTTCCAATCAATCCCATCCTTTCCTCCTCTTCCAAAGTTCCCAACAATATTCTGCCTTGCACTCAGCTTTCTTTCTGCTGACATACACTCTGTGCCTGCAGGGGTGTCAGCTCCACTGGGCTATGCTGAGCAAAACTGCAGTTCTTACAGCACCCTAAGAAAAGCTCTATCACCCAAATGCTTCTTTTCCTTCTCTCTAATTACTAAAAAAAAACAGAAATTGTATCTACTATGCCCAAAATGGCACTTTTCCTAGGTGGCTTCATGAGTTACTTTGAATTATATTAAAAAAAAACCATCTGTTCCTCAACCTGGCTCCCACTGACAATTTAAGCTATAGGCAGTTTTGAGTTATGGGAGAACTAATGACCATTTTTGGTTAGTGGCAATTATCTGCTTCAGGATATTTAAAAGAAGACACTTTAATTTTATTTTGTAATTTTCTAAACTCATGCTGACCCTTCCCTTTCATGGATTATTTTTATCCATGGGTTATTTTTATCCTTTCATCCAATTATTTTTCCAGAAAGTTTTTCATACTTTTGATTTCTGCTAATAAATCAAAGCAATAAAATGAATCCAAATTTGATGCATTTCCACATTCTGGAAGGTATGTTTGTGTATAAAATATATATATATTAATTAAGGTCAAGAGAAGTTTAAAAATTTTTTAAACTACACATTTTAATTTATTGAACTTCCACTACACAGATGGTAATTTTTAAAGGAAAAGTACAGGTGCAGAGAAAAAGAAAGCTTCTTTCCACCATAGGATAGGCTTAGAAACAGAAAGTAGCTTACCTGTTCATAGTTAAAGGTGTCCAACATTCCCAGAATAAGCCCCTGGATTTCTCCAAGTTTTCCTTTTCCATAAACTGGATCCTAATTTTTAAAAAAGTTGCAAAAAATTATAATTCTGTTCTTTAAACAGAACTTCAAAATACAAGTTATCCAAAAAAGCCAATTATCCTTAAGTATTTTATTTAAAAAATATTATTTTATTGATTTCAGAGAGGAAGAGAGAGGGAGAGATAGGAACATCAATGATGAGAAAGAATCACTGATTGGCTGCCTCCTGCATGCCCCACACTGGGGATCAAGCCCACAACCCAGGTATGTGCCCTGACTGGGAATTGAACCATGACCTCCTGGTTCATAGGTCAACACTCAACCACTGAGCCATGCAAGCCAGGCCTTAAGAATTTTTCTATAGTCACAAAATATTCTCCCATTAATCTTCCACTGGAAATGCACATTGGTCTCCCTCTGGCCATCACAGATATTTTTGAAAAATAAATAAAATTTAAACGTCCCAAGCCTCTTGCTTAACAATCTTCTTTGCAAGTCAAATTAAATTTCACTGTGGTTTTGTTTCTGCAAGAAGCTTCCTCTCATTCTCCATAGTAAAAACCACCTCTCCATTAAGCTCTTATTTATCTGCTACATCAAAACCAATGTACTTACAAATACTCAGTATCTATCTTAACAATTCCTCCTGCTACCCACATTTGACCACCTCTTAGCTCAAACCAACTAAATTGCTCCAGGTTAGGAGACAAGACTTCAATTTAGGAGATCGTTTATGGATCCAAAGAGCAGCTTTCAGTTTTTCAAAGCTTTTAAGAAGTAAAGCCACTACTAATAAACAACAGATACCCAGACACCCAATCTTCCCTCCACTGCTTTTCATAAGAGGTTTGCCAAGTAATTTGCTAATTAAATACAATTTAGAAAACAAGAAAGTGTACAAAGATGAAAAAATAAAATCCAACTATCTAGAGATAAACAATTTGATATATATTATTTCAGTCTTATTTCTGAGGAGAAAGAGGGAGAAAGTAATGTATTTCTTAGTGCACAAAATTTAAGTATTTCACATCTTACTTTTGTTTTTACTAAGTAGTATATTGTGAGCAGTTTCCTATATCATCAAATATTTCATAATAATTACAGAGTATGAATTATGTGAAAATACTGTTATTCAACCATTCTCTGTTGTTGGACATTCAAGTTCCCTTCCCACCCCCCACCCCCATATCCTATCCACCATTATCAAATGCTAGTGGCTGCAAATTTTGGTCTGAATAGTTTTTTTTTAGAGTAGATTTCTAGAGAGGGAATTTCTGACTCAGAGCATTTTTTATGGGAATTGATATAAACTGCCTAATTGGTCTTCAAAACGTTGTATTATACAATTTTATCTCCATCAGCATATCTGCGCACTCATTTTTCTGCACCTTTGGGTGGGGTGGGAATTATAATAAAATGCTTTGCTAATAAATGAGTATATCAAGCCTATTATTTCACTCTAGTATGAGGTTATGTATGACATAAATGACTTCATGCTAATAGGGGAATCCAATTAAACAGTAATTATAAAAGCAGCTATTTATTAAGTGGCTATCATATGCAAATACAGTGCTAAGTACTTACTATATACCATCACTAAATCCCTTCCAGAACATTTATAAATAAATTCAGGCTTAGAGAGGTTAAGTAAAAGTCTTTAAGATCACAAAAGCAGGTAAGCTGAGATTTGAATCTCGGTACTTCATGGTTAATTAAAACCATGCTTTTAATTAACACACAATACTGATCTCCCAAGTATGGATACGTAAACTAATAAACTAGTGTTTGCCAGACAACAGGGTAATGGATATGGATAACTAAATGATAAGCCAATGTTTGCTGAAAAATATGGGTAACATTTCCGGTTACTTCTTAGGGAATAGGGGTTCTTAAAATCTTGGTGCAGTAAGAGTAACCGAGTTCAGATGGTAAGAAAGAACAAAGACAAAAGTAGTAAAGCAGGAAAACTTAGAAGAAAGGTCCAGAAATGTAAGAAGAAACTTTGCCTTCCTTGCCCTCGCACAACATAGTCTTAGGATTTGCGTCTTTTTCTCTTCTAGCTCTGATGATGGCTCTTGAGGATTGGGTAGTTGAGTTTCTAAGACTGGTTTTCAGTATTTTAGTTGTTCTAGAGCAACACAAGATAGTCTACCACAGATTCCTGGTCCCTGATGCCAAGGGAGATGGAAAGTAGAGAATAACTCTACATTTGTGTGTTAATGAACAAGTTTATAAGTGTGGGCTTGAATGGGTCACTTCAGCTCAGTGGGGAAATTTTCTGTTTCACAGCTGGAGATTGTACCACTAAGCTAAAGATACCTTTCAAACATGTGCAGACCATTTACAGAAGGAAAGACTATAGCCTTCTCAGATTAACTTGCCACTAGAAAATCAATTCAGGCCATATACCTACCAGACAAATTTTTCTTCTAATTTTCTTTGCATAAAAATAGACCCATGTTAAAGCTTCTCAAGTTAGTATGCTTTTCATCAAGCTCTTAATAAATAAACTTATTCCTCAAAGTATCGATAGTTTAATATCTACACTAATAAAAGAGAAACATGCAATTGGGGTCATCCCACTACGCCCACCAGCCAATGGGATGAGTATGCAAATTAACCCAACAAAGATGGCAGTTAATTTGTATACACAAGGGAAGACTGAAGGCAGGCTCCAGTGGAGAGACGACTGAGGAGGCTTGGCTTCTCTACTGCGGCCCAAGCGAGCAGCTGGAGCAAAAGGCCTGGGTCCTGGGTGCAGGAGGAAAACTGGTGCCAGCAGCCAGGGGAAGGGAAGGCCTATTGCATGAACCTCTTCGTTCAATGGGCATCTAGTCTTATTATAAAAAACTTATTATAATATCTACTGTAATATGTATATCTAACACTAATACAATTCTAATACAGAAAAGCTGTCATTTTTTAATGATAAAGGTGGCTTAGACAACAGAGGTCTTTAAAAGGTTAAATTCTGGTAAAAATAAGAAATCTTTATAGGTCATTACTATATTTATATCATTACATTTCACTTTAATATGCATAATTTAAAGGCAAAATCATGAAAATTACCTCATGCTGGGACAACATATAAATTATAGAATGCAAAAGAAAGCTCAAGGCTTAATGCACAGCATGTACACAATCCACTGGCTTTTCAAATTATTTTCCAAAGATGTCAGCTAGATTCTTCTGCAATGAATAACTACTGAGGTTTTTCTTTAACTTTTTTGTAAACTATAAAAGAGCAGACTTGGGTACTTCACATAAACTTGTTTTTTTAAAGCACATTAGAAAAAGATGTGATGATCACTTTTTTCCTATTGTTTTTTAGTACCCATTGTATCTTGCATATGGTTTGTTTTAAAATAAAAAAATTTTTGCTAATAAAGCACTACTTCAAAATATGAATAATGTCCTTAGCAGGTTAGCATATGAACATTTGTTTTAACCCCTTCAGTAACACAGCCATTAATAGGTTGTCACAGCCAGGAACCACTTTTGCCACAGAGAGAAGATCAATAAAAGCAAGCAGTGAAGACAGAACATGTACAGCATAAATATGGTCCCTTAAAAATACTCACTACTTTATCATCTAATGTTCATGAAAGAAATCTGAATAAGTCAGGTGCCAGGCATCCATTTGAATAAATATTTAGAAGTCAAGAATATCTTTGAGAAGCTATCATGTGAACATCTTTCTGAAAAAAACTGTGCATATGTGAGCAACTGTGCATCTAAATAACAGTCACTCCCTATTTCTCCCCAAGGCACAGTGAGAGGGATATGAAAAACATGGCTGATGTAATAAGGTACAGAAGGAAAGATCTGTACCTTAGAAGCATTAGAAGACCAAGGTTAATGTTCTAGCTGTTCCCACTTAATAACTGAGTAAACTAAATCAAGTTATGTAAACTTTCTGAATAGCACTTTCCTCATGAGGAAGATGAGGATACTGCTACTTTCCCAGCTCAATGTACACACAACAAAGGAAATAAAGTGTACTATAAACTACTGAGAACTACTCAAGGACATTAGGTGATTGAGCCAACTAGTAGTGATTGAGTATATACTATGTTCCAGGCACTGTGCTAAAACAGGAAATATTCTAGTAGAGCAGATTTAAAGTGAACCTGCTAACCTGCTAAGGACATTATTCATATTTTGAAGTAGTGTTTTATTAGCAAAATTTTTTTATTTTAAATACTGGGAATGATAAAGGGGAAGATTATCATCATTGATGTTTCTATCTCTCTCTCCCTCTCCCTTCCTCTCTGAAATCAATAAAATTTTATGTAAAATTTTATGTAAAATTTTATTGATTTCAGAGAGGAAGGGAGAGAGAGATAGAAACATCAATGAGAGAGAAACATCGATCAGTTGCCTCCTGCACACTCCTAGCTGGGGATGTGCCCGCAACCAAGGTACATGCCCTTGAACGGAATCGAACCTGGGACCCTTGAGCCCGCAGGCTGACGCTTTATCCACTGAGCCAAACCGGTCAGGGCAATAAAATTATATATTTTTAAAAAATGGTAAGGGGGAAGATTAAAAAAACCCACACACCTAGATACATAAAAAAACTTGGTTGGAGTACTTGATAAATGAAATAGACCAGTTCCTTGAAAGATACAATCTACCAAAACTTACACAAAAAGAAATAGATTTTAAAAAGAATAGATAATTTTAATAAATCTTTATCTTTTAACAAAATTGCATCAAAAAATAATAACCTTCCAAAACAGAAGCCCCAGACCCAGATTGTTCTGCTGTTTCATTCTATCAAATGTTTAAAGAAGAAATTATACGAATACTCTACAATCTGCTCCAAAAACAGAACCAGAGGAAATACTTCTTACTTATTCTATGAGGCCAGCATTATCCTAATACCAAAAACAGAAAAACAATCACAATTGAAATGCTAGCAAGTTATTTTATGGATATAAACAAAATGATTCTAAAGTTTATATGGAAAGACAAAATACCCAAAATAGCCAACATAATATTGAAGAATGACAAAGACTGAGGACACTACCTGACTTCAAACTGTACTCTGAAGTTACAATAATCCAACAATGTGGTATTGGTGAAAGACTAGACAAATAGATCCATGAAAAAGAACAGAGCTCCCAGAAATAGACCCCCTTAAGTACAGTCAACTAGGCAAAGGCAATTCAATGGAGAAAGGGACAGTATTTTCAACAAGTGACGTTGGAATAACGGGAGGTCCACATGCAGAAAATTGACTCTAGACACTGATATTAAACTTTTTCACAAAATTTAACTCAAATTTGATCACAAACATAAAATGTATAATGCAAAACTTCTAGAAGATAACATGGTGGGGAATCTAGGTGACCTTGAATTTGGTGGTGAGTTTTTAAATACACCACCAACTGCA
>PVJC01048698.1:0-12447 GCA_004026665.1 Murina feae | reverse complement strand
CCCAGGGGCACGTGGCACCTTTCCCATCTGTTACAAACTGGGTGCTTATATTTGAAGCTAACAGAGTCCTACAGTGCTGAGGTGTCTCGTGGGGGCGCGGGGGGCGGAAACGATGTTTTTCTTATTTTCTTCCTAGAAATAGAAAAGAGCAAGGCAGCCCAAAAAGACACGCCCGGTCTCCTTGTCTCCCTTTGCGGGGGGGGGCCCGTTCCTCCTTAGCAATTCTCCCCAGGTAACCCCGTGCGTTTTATGTTGTCACCGTGTGGACTGTCCCTCCTCCCCGCTCCCAGACGGACACACAGACGGGAAGACAAGAGCCCCACGCGGGAGACTAGCCCCCGGTGAACCTCAGGCTCCGTAAACCTCGCTGGAGAACCACCACCTGAGCCCCGGAGGGTCGATGCACATGGTCAGAGTCTGATCTGGATCGAGGAGACGGTCGCCAATTAAAAACCACTGTGAAGCCCGGCCGGTGTGGGTCAGTGGTTGAGCGTCGACCTACGAACCAGGAGGTCACGGTCCGATTCCCGGTCGGGGCACAGGCCGGGGTTGCGGGCTCGATCCCATCCCCGATGGTGCAGGAGGCAGCCGATCCATGAGCCTCTCTCATCGTGGATGTTTCTATCCCTCTCTCCTCCTCCCTTCTTCTCTGAAATCAATAAAAATGTATCTTACAATAAATAAATGCCATCGTTTGTTGGACACAACCCGAACAATCTCTTTCACAGACCAAAAAGAGGAAAGACACGCTAGAAAGTAACGGACACGCCCTCTGAGGGTCTGATTCCTGCTCAGGGAGAGAAAGACCCCGTTCTTTCAGATGGGGTCCCTCTGCGCCCTCAACGCCCCCCATGACCCCTTTGCAACCTGACCTCGTGTCAAGGGCAAAACCCTTCCAGCAACTCCGAGGACAACACCCGGAATGAGCAACAGAAGTCAGAGCACAACCTGGACCCTGGAGATCGAAGGCCGAGGAAGGCGAGATACCCCCCAAAGTCGCCCGCTTTTGGATGGAGACCACGGCACAGGCAACCGAGACACTGCAGGCGCCGGTACTGCATGGGTTTGGCTGCAGTCGGGATCGGATGACGACGTCCCTTCGGAATCAGCTCTAGCCCTGCGCCCTCTGACTGCGTCCGACACCCGAAACCCCACTGGGATGGGTCCAAACACTGAGCCCCGGCATTTTCCCATGGTTCCCGTGCGCCAACCCATCATCCACAAAACCACCTGACCTCGGAGGCACCCAATTCCCCCCCCACCCCCACCCCCACCCCAGGTGCCTGCACAAGTGAAGCTGGTGTTCCTGACCAGGTGTATAGTTATGTCGTAAAAGCAAGTGCTGGATTTCTCCCAGGCCACAGTCATTTATAATAGTAACAGTATATCCCAGGTGCCAGCCCCAGGCGGCTTCCAGACAGGCCGGGAAGACTGGACTCCATTCTTCCCTGGAAAGGACGCTGGCACTTTCTGGGGTGAGAAGCTGCTGGCCTAATGCACCCATGGGCCTCGGAGACCAGAGGACCCCCACTGCTTCTATTCTGGGCAAGACGGGGGCTGGCTGCACTGGTGGGCTGGCTGACATTTATCTCAGGGACCATTCACCAAGAGCTCACACACACACACACACACACACCCCTACAGCATGGCTAGTATCTACCCAAGTCGTCTGGTACTTTTCCGGATAACATCTTCCTAGACACGCAGTGCACTAACTTTACCCGAAAAACCGGCTGATCCTCTGCCACAAAACCTGTGTTTTGACACCATTCCGAACTTCAGATGTTTTGCGAACAGGTCTGTACCAGACCAGCAGAAAAACATCCTGGGTGTAGGATAGATCCTAAATTCTGCTAGCATTCTCCTTCCATGAGCAAATCCAGCTCTATCCTACCCAGGAAAAAAACCCCATTGATTTTGCTAATTTTACCAACCCTAAGAGGCCCATTTCCACCTCGTTTATCCTTAAGTGCCCCTTGTGCCAATGTCCTAAATGAACTCTTGTTTTGCATGAATAACAGACTTTCTCGGGAACTACAATGCCATTGGAATACCAATAGTCAGAGATCCCTTCCCCTGGCCAGTGAGGCTCAGTGGACAGACCCTCAGCCTTCGGACTGAAGGGTCCCGGGTTCGATTCCCGTCAAGGGCACCTGGCGGGGTGGCGGGCTCGATCCTCAATGTCGGGCGTGCAGGAGGCAGCTGACCCAGGATTTGCTCTCATGGCGGATGCTTCTGTCGCTCTCTCCCTCTCCCTTCCTCTCCCAATTAAAATACGTTTTAAAAAATTCACACACACACAAAAAAAACTTGTTGTTTTTTTTCCAGGGTAAACGAACTTCCATTTTAGGCCTTCACCCCAGACTCCTGAACCCTTGTCTTAGAGAAGCCAAGCCCACAGTGTGCTAGCATTACTCCCAAATGATTACCCACACGAATGGACTGAGGTAGCGCAGGCGTTGCAAAACAACCCAACCCTGGGAAGTGGGAAGGGGGGGGGGGGAGCAGGGGTGAAGGCAAAGTTGAAATAACCAATTAGATTCACCTGCCAAGGAGAGGGGTTGGGGTGCAAAGAATTCCTGGCAGGGGAACCACAAGGCCCCAATTCAGGGGGCCACACTGGCTGCTGGGAAGTGTGTGACCTTGTGCAAGTCAGGATGAGGGTTCAAAAGATCAGACTGTGCCGGCCAGTGTGGCTCAGTGGGTGAGCATGGACTAAGGATCCAGGAGGTCAGGGTTGGATTCCCCATTAGGCCACATGCCCTGGGTTGTGGGCTGGATCCCCAGTGGTGGTTGGGGCTGGGGTAGGGAGAGGAACCGTGCAGGAGGCAGCCCATCAACGATTCTCTCTCATCATGGATGTTTTTATCTCTCTCCCCACCTCCCTTCCTCTCTCCGAAAGCAATAAAAATATATTTTAAAAGCAAAACACTAAAAGCCAGATGCTCTGAGCATGCCAGGTGCATCAGGCCATATAGAAATTCCTCCCAGCAGGTGCATGTGCCTCCCTCGCCCGGGGGGGAAGTAGGGGGAGGGGGCCGGGGAATCCAGCCTCCATTCATCTAGACCAGCCCAGCGGCGCTGCCCTGGGGCGCAGGGCGGGCCTCGGTCACCCAGGACGTGGGGCGCTCCTCCACTCTGGGTGAGTCCTGCGAGGAGGCAAGTGCGCCTGGAAGTTTAAGGCTGGCTTCCCACCCGGAAAGTT
Source organism: Murina feae (assembly GCA_004026665.1). Lineage (NCBI taxonomy): Eukaryota > Metazoa > Chordata > Mammalia > Chiroptera > Vespertilionidae > Murina > Murina feae. The sequence continues at coordinate 9,242 of PVJC01048698.1, read as the reverse complement.
GAAATACTGCTGAATCAGTGGCCCCATTTTGCCAGCTCCATGGCAGTCCCTCACCCCTCCTCCTCCTCCTCTGAAAAACACCACAAACAAACAAAACCAGCTCGGCCTGCGTGCCCAGGTCACCCCAGGAACGGCGTGATGTCACTCAGGCCCCCCGCTGCCCCCCAGGCGGAAAGGAGCCCAGGAGCCGATGCACCATCCAGGGGAAGGCGCCCGCGGGAAGGTGACCCTGCCACGCGCGATCCTGCGGGTCTGGGCCTGTGCGCGCGGGATGGGTCCCGGGAAGGTGCGCGCCCTGGCAACTCGGGAGTTTCCCCGCAGCCGGGGGGCCCGGGCCAGGGCGGTGCGGGCTCCCTCCAACCCTAAGGCTGGGGGTCAGGGGGGGCCCAGAAAAACGTAAGTCGCCCGTGAAGCCCCTGAGAGCCACCCAGGCCGAAGGCTTCAGGGTCCCCTTCCCAAGGGTCACCGGCAGCAAACCCCATCCGCATGCCTAGGCCACCTCCCCAGCTTCCGGCCCCACGAGCCCGCCGGTGGCCAGTCTCCCAGCGAGGGGAGGTGGCTGGGTGGCCGGGGTGGGGGTGGGTGCCGCGGAGAAGCGGGGGGCGCAGGAGGGCGCACAGGGGGAGGTTGCACAGGGGCGGGGTGCGCACGGGCGCAGGAGGGCGCAGGGGGAAGCACGGGGGCGCACTGGGGGGGGGGCGCAGGGGGAGCGCACGGGGCGGGGGGCGCGCGCCAGGACACGCGGCGACCGGGGCCAGGGGCGCCTACCGGTGGTGGAGAGCACGGTGCTGGCGAAGAAGAGCGCGGAGGTGAAGTCCCAGTTCCAGCTGCCCGAGGCGTTGCCCAGCGCCGACACCCCGTAGTTGCTGGCCTCCAGCACGCGGCCCAGGAAGCGCTCGAGCTGCGCCTCCGACAGGCACTCGTGCTGCTCCAGGAAGCGCCGCTTCAGCTTGCGCAGCTCCTGGCGCAGCAGGTCCTCGTAGGGCAGCTCCACGGACGAGAAGACCACGGCGCCGAACACCAGGTAGAGCAGGTAGCCGAGCACCAGGAGGCCGAAGCACCAGGCCGAGCGGTGCCGCTCCACCAGGCGCCCGCACGAGCTGCCCGCCAGGGACTGCAGCATCTTCCCGCGCCGGCCGCCCGCCCGCACCCGGCGATCGGCTCCCCGCGCCCCCGCCCCGCCCCGCGCCCCCGCCCCGGTCCCCACCCCCCGAGTCCCCGCCCCCCGCGCCCCCCTGCGCGCACCTCCAGTCCCCCGCGCGCGCTCCGCTCCCGCCCCGCCCGCAGCCGCCAGCCCGCGCCCCGATTGGCTGCTCCCGGAGGTTTGCCCCCCTCTTTCCTGCTGCCTTCGGGGCGCCGGGCGGCGGGGAGGTGGCGCTGACGTGGTGCGGGCGCAGGTAACCCGAGCGCCGGGCCGGGCGCGGGCGGGGCGGGCTCCTCCGGCTCCGCTGGTTCAGAGAGGGAACCGGTTTGGCCCCTGGCGGGAGGGGAGGGGCTGAGAGCATGTGCGTGTGTCTGAGTGTGGGTGAGTGAGTGCGCACGCGTGTGTGAGGGGGGTGTGTGTGTCTGTGTGTGCACGTGCATGTCTGACAGGGTGTCCGTGTGTGCGTCTGTGTGTGCGCGTGAGCGTGCGTGTCTATGAGAGTGTGCTCATGTGCGGCCGTGTGCGCACACGTGTGCATGTGCGCCTGTATGTGGCCACTCGCGTGCGCGTGTGCATGGGCATGTGAGTGTGCTCGTACGCGTGGATGCGCGCACATTCGTATGTGCACGTGTGCATGTGGGGTGCATGCGCGTGTGTAAAGGTGTGTGTGTGTCTGTACACGTGCCCGTGTGAGCGTCTGCAAGAGCGTTTTTGTGTGTGCATGCGAGTGTTTGCGCATGTTGGTTGGTGTGCGTGTATTTGTGGACTTGGTAAGCGTGTGTGTCTGTGTGTCTGTGTGCCTGTGCTATTCGCTGTGCCCTGCTGTCCAGGCTTCTTCCTCATCAGTCACTGTTGCCGGACAGGGAGTCCTGGGGTCCCCATCATGTGGGTCCAGCCCCAGGCACCTCGGCACCCCTTCCCACGCCCCCGGAGAGCCCAGGAGAGTGTGGACATGTCCCGTGTGGAGCTCTCGCTCTGTAAAACATGAAGAGTGACAAGGTCCCAACGCGCCAGCTACCAGAGGGATGAGCTTTGCCAAAGGGTGTTTCGTGCTGAGGGAGGGGGGCCAGCCTCACGGTGGGTGACGGTGGGTGTGCCTTCCGTGGGAAGGTGATTTCACAATATGTGGCAGAGTTTGCATTCTCTGCCTCTGAGGGGCGTCTAAGAAAAGGTAATCAGAGAGGCAGAGGCAAAGATTTACAGATGAGACTCCATAAACAATATACATGCTTATTATACACATACACACATACACACACATATGTGAGATCCTGAAGCGTCAGGAATGATCAAAATGTTCCAAAATAGCCTAGCCAGTTTGGTTCAGTGGATAGAGCACTAGCCTGCGGACCGAAGGGTCCTGGGTTCGATTCTGGACAAGGGCACATGCCCAGATTGCGGGCTTGATCCCCAACAGGGGGCGTGCAGGAGGCAGCCGATCCATGATTCTCTCTCATCATTGATGTTTCTCTCTCTCGCCCTCTTCTTTTCTCTCTGAAGTCAATAAAAAAAAATATTTTTTTAAATGTTCCAAAATAGGGAAATGATTTAAAAAAATGAGGGTATCTCTACAGCGAAGATACCGTAGAGCTATTAAAGATGGGTCTAAAGACTGGAGACTACTGAGGCAGAAGCGATCTTAGGTGTAGAAAATATAAAGTCTTTTGTGCAGAGTCTCAAATTTGTAAAATAGGAGTCTCAAAAAATAAAGAATTTTAAAAATACAACAAAACAGGACTGCCTCTGCCTAACCCATCGGCTGCACGAAAATAAACCCAGCTCCCAACAGCTGTCTTCGGGTCATAGCGGAGAACAGAGGTGACTTTTATTTCTTACCCATTTTTATATTTTTCACATTTTCTACAGTGGACATAGATTATTATCGAGAGAGAAGAACATTAAAATAAATGAAATGGAATTGTAGAGTTACCGAGTATAACTCCTTTGCAAACTTCTTTCTTTTAAAAAAAAGAATATTTTGCATTTGTTTAGCAATTCTCGTAATTTTTCACTTTCGGGAAATAACCTTGCCTTCTCCTTTACTCGGAAGATGGCGGCCACCCTTCCCCTTTATTTTCCTGCACCCCAACATCTCCTCATCACGGATCCATCCTTTCCTTTCCCCTTACTCTCGAGGAACAAAGCACCCTCATTCCCGCGGGAAAGCCACTCACCCACCACTCCTGACCTTGGGCTCCCAGGACCCGTCCCTTGTCAGTGGGTCCCCAATGAAAGGCATTGCCTGGGGTTGACCACAGCTGGGACCACCCTGCCTTGAGTTTCAGCTACACCTGCACCCCAGCTCCTCGGTACCCCAGTTCCCTCTTAAAACCCCGAGACCAGAAGACGGAGAAACACTCAGCTTATTCAGCATCAAGGATCTTTTATTAACGTACGTTTCCTAGTCGAATACAAATAAAACAGTTACAAACTACAGTCCGCCGACCAGAGCCACTAAGCAGGAGACTAACCATCAAAAAAAAAGTTTATTAAAAAAATAGACAACATGTGTAAACATCTTTTTCACGCGCGAGGCTTCATCATACAGCGCACAGGCCTGGGCCTTAGGTCTCGGCAGGGGGGAGCACCTTCATTGCCGACTAACGGGAATCGGGTTCATTGATCTTTCAGGGGGCTGCGGGGTCGACAGGAAAATAAATAACAGCTTCTGATCGGTCTGCACAGAGAAAATCGCAAATGAACGAGAGACCCCAGCGAGAACAGAGCTACCTGCAGAGACGTGACAGGGAGAAGCTTCTATCGTAATGATCTCTGCATGGCTTCACTTCTAGGTTCGTTAAAACAGAGTTGACTAAAATAAAGCGGATGGGACCGGGAAACGGGCCGGCGAGGCTCAGGGGTTAGCGTCGGCCTAGGAACCAGGAGGCCACGGTTCGATTCCCGGTCAAGGGCACAGGCCCGGGTGGTGGGCTCGATCCCCGGTGGGGGGCGTGCAGGAGGCAGCCGATCCATAATCCTCTCTCATCACTGATGTTTCTACCTCTCTCTCCCTTCCTCTCTGAAGTCACTAAAAATACATGTTAGAAGAAGAAAACAGGGACAAGACAGACGGACACCCATCACACCCTCCGCCTCCCCCAGTACTTTGGTGGAAACAACATGGAACCCACAGTTTCTCTACGCCGCTTTCCAGGTCTATAATTCAAGCCGCATCGTAGAAGGGACGGTAACACAGCACAACACAGTAAGCACCCGAGATGCTGCTGCGAGAATCTTAAAACACAAGGCTGTTTTCTTCAGGGAAACATCCAGAATTAGATGAACCGTGACATAGCAACGCAATACTTACATCCTGACGGCGCCGCTGCTTCTGGCCTGGCAGTGTTTCTCTCCAGCTGTACGTGAGCTTACTCAGCTAAGGACGCAGAGAAAAACGACCTGACGTGACCTGAATGTGTACCACGCGGTGACGTGTGCATCCGTTTTTAAAGATTCTGCTACAAAAGGAAAAGGCTTTCCGTTCCGGAGGCCCAGTCCCTGGCGACTGGACCCGGAAGCCCGCTTTCGACGGGGAGGACCCGGGAGGCAGGTCTGATCGTGTGCACGTCTGCTTTGGACGTCGAATGGGTAAAATGTATAGGTTACATTCCATAGCTTCTCCTCCAAGAGAGAAATAGTGCAAAGTTCAGGTGAGAAGTGGACGTGTTTACCTGTTATAAGCCTACTGTTGGGGGTAGGTCCCTTACATGGGGTTTTGTATCTATTCTAGTTACCATTTTTTTAAAAAAAAATAGACACCTTTGTCCGGCCGGCGTCACTCAGTGGCTAAGCGTCGACCTAGGAACCAGGAGGTCACGGTTCGATTCCCGGTCGGGGCACAAGCCCGGGTTGTGGATGCGATCCCCAGTGTGGGGTGTCCAGGAGGCAGCTGATCCATGACACTTTCTCATCGCTGATGCTTCAATCTCTCCCTCTCCCTTCTTTTCTGAAATCAATAAAACTATATATATATATATTTTTAAAAATAGGCACCGTTACTAAGAGCACATTCTTCTTGGCTTTTTGTTGCACAAAAGAGAGAGAGTTAGAAAGAAAGGTGAGAAGAAAGGAAAGGAGAAAAAAAAAAGGAGAGGGAGAAAGGGAAGGAGGCAGAGAGAGAGGGAGGGAGGCAGGGAGGGAGACCCCCACTCCCTGCGCTATCAGCTGACGGACAGCAGACGGGAGAGTGGGGGAATGAAAAGCTCTGCCTCCCTAACTCTTCCCAGCAGAGCTGTGCGCTTTGCCCTGGGGTGTGAGGCAGCGCCGTCTCCTTAGAACCTGCAGCGCTCACGTCCACGTCCCTCTCGGACCCGTGACCGCTGCAGGCGCAGGGCTGCCGCTCCGCGAGACCCAGCAGCACGAAAGGACTCAAAGACAGACGCAGGGTTTTAATGGTTCGCCTTCAAAAAGGGAGGAATGCTTGCACAACGTAAGGCTCTAAGGCAGGGAGTCCTTCTCCAGCGGGTGGCCGGCCGGCCGGCCGCTCCCGCCCTTCACCCCGCACAGGGGCGGCGTGCAGTCCCGGCTCTGGCCCTGCACGTCGGCGTCCAGCAAGCAGGGCCCGAGCGGCCTAGTTCTGTCCGGGGCTCCGAGGGGACAGCCAGGGGTCGGTGCCCCGCCGCCCAGGCTAGGGTCCATCTGCGCAGGCAGCGGCTCTGTCCTCCCCGGGAAGGCCTGGAGGGCGTCCCCGGGGGCTGGGAGGGCGGAGGGGGGAGGCACACCAGGGGTGAAGGCTCTTTGTTTTCCCAGCGGGGCCTCCAGTGGCGGAGCCTGGAGGGGCAGGTTCCTGTGAGGCCAGGCGGGGTGGGGGGGCCCCCACACCGGCTCAGGAGGCAGTGCTGGAACTCCTATGGCAGCAGCTGCTGAGAAAGCAAAGACAGTGTGATGAGAGACGGGGACGTCCGGACACAATGCATATCAGACAAATAATCAGCCGGCCCTCGGGGCTCAGGGGTTGACAGTCGACCTAGGAACCAGAAGGTCACAGGTTCGATTCCCGGTCAGGGCACAGGCCCGGGGTGCGGGCTCCATCCCCAGGAAGGGGCATGCAGGAGGCAGCCGATCCATGATTCTCACTCCTCATGGATGTCCCTCTTTCTCTCTTCCTCTCTGAAATCCGTAAAAAAATATTTTTAAAAAACAGAAAACTGCCCTGGCTGGTTTGGCTCAGTGGATAGAGCGTCGGCCTGCGGACTGAAGGGTCCCAGGTTCGATTCCGGTCAAGGGCATGGGCCTTGGTTGCGGGCACATCCCCAGTGGGAGGTGTGCAGGAGGCAGCTGGTCAATGTTTCTCTCTCATCGATGTTTCTAACTCTCTATCCCTCTCCCTTCCTCTCTGTAAAAAATCAATAAAATGTATTTTTTTTTTTAAGAAAACAGAAACCTGAACCTCAGTGGGGCTCACATGGGCTTTCTGATTCAAGATGCTGTTGCTTATTACATATTTAAGCGACGGACGTTTCATCATCCTTTTCCCAGAACCCAGGTGATGTGGCAGGACGGCGGAGGGTAGAATTCGCAGGTCTGTGTGCGCGGTGGACACACATGGGTAAAGGGAGTCCCTAGGAAATGCCATCCCTTGCCAGGCGCCCAGACAAGAGGTGACACTCTGCTGCCTGCAAATGGTGTCTGTGCCTTCCCTGCAAGTGCCTACCTGGGGCCAGGGAGGCGTTCCCATCAGACACGGTCCGCCTGTGGCTTGCTGCCCCTTTTCTTGACGAAGCACAGGGAGGCCCATTCCCACGGGTCAGCTCTGAGTGGGGGGGACCCGGGAGCCTCCACACCCCGCTCTGGGCCTCGCATCTGGTTGGGGGAGAGGCTGGCTGGCACCCTCCTGCGGCGGCCGGGCAGACATCCGGAGTGGGCACGTCGGGGGCGCTGCCCTCGAGGGAATCTCCGCCTTCCGCCTGCAGCAGGCACTTGGTGGAGAGGGAAGGCCTTGAGAGGAGACCCAGGGCGCCGGACGGGGGCAGCGTGGCTGATGATGCCCGGGGGCGACCAGCGGCCCCTCGGGGCCGGGGTGCCCGCTGCAGGATGCCCTCGCGTTTCTTCCTTTCTTCCCTGGGCCCCGGCTCCTCCGTGGCCGGCCCCCGGGGCAGCTCTCGGATGTCCAGGCCCAGGGCCACGGAGGCCAACAGCGCGGTGCAGGTGTACAGGGCGCCCTCCGTCCTTCTCCTGGCGGGCGACCTGCTCAGAGTGTGGGTCGGGGTCCCCTGAGGGGTGCCCGCGGCTGAGGCAGCCTCCTCCCAGTTCTCAGTCTCCAGCGAGCTCTCTCTCAGCCCATCCTTCCCCAGAGGCGGGTCCGCGGGCGCCGGGCCTGAGGGTCTGATCTGCTGTGGTTTTCTGTGCTCCGATCCGTCGGCAGAGGGTTTGGGTTCCTCGCAAGCACCTGAGAGAGGCAGAGACACACACAAAGGAGGAGCGTCTTCCAGGGAAAGTCTTTTAAACGACACCCACCATAGCCTGGCCAGTTTGGCTCAGCGGACAGAGCGCCAGCCTGTGGACCCAAAGGTCCGGGTTCCATTCCGGTCAAGGGCACATACCTCGGTCGCAGGACCCTGGTCAGGTCACGGGCTGGAGGCAACCAATCGATGTGTTTCTCTTTGTCTCCCCCCTCTTCCCCCCACCTCCCACTCTCTCTCTAAAAGATCAATGGGAAAATATATGCCCTTGGGTGCACTGAGTGTCTACTATAGGTAACTAAACCCCAAAGTATCTACCCAGCGTTTACACGAAGGAGAGATGCTATTGTCAAAGGAAATCCATAGCTTAACGGAGACCGAATGGAGCCCGCTAAGTCCTGGTATTCCTCTAGGACAGCGGTTCTCAGCCTGTGGGTCGAGACCCCTTTGGGGGTCGAATGACCCTTTCCCAGGGGTCGCCTAAGACCATCCTACACATCAGATATTGACATGACGATTCATCACAGTCGCCACATGACAGCTATGAAGTAGCCATGAAAATAATTTTATGGTTGGGGGGTCACCACAACATGAGGAAAACTGTATTAAAGGGTCGCGGCATGAGGAAGGTTGAGAACCACTGCTCCAGGAGGAGGAGTTACGAGGATCTAAAGATTCTAAGGAAGAAGCAGGATGGCTTCTCGGAGGACTCCCGCTCTCTGGACAGGCACAGACAATCCCACATAACAATCGCCTAATATGCTAAGTGTCCCGGTTGACGGGTCGGCTGTTCAACCAATCAGAGCGTACTATGCTAATGATATGCAAAGGCTGCTCAACCGCTTCTAGAACACCCGGAAGCGGAGTGTGAAGCACACTGTGTTTCTGACGCACGTACCTGGTTGGTCCACAAATAATGATGCCAACGGCAAGGTCTTGTGATGTTTTAGGAAGAGAGTTGACCAAGGACTGTTGCCATCCGAGAGAGGTCTTATTCTACGAGAGAAAAATGCTTACTTGATTTCCTTCCTTCCTTCCTCTTTAATCCTCACCCGAAGATCTTTTTTCCATTGACTTTTAGAGGGGGTGAAGGAAGAGGGAGAGAGAGAGAGAGAGAGAGAGAAACACCGATGTGCGAGAGAGACACATTAATCGGTTGCCTCCTGCATGCCACCGACCTGGGCTGGGCCAGGAGCCTGTAACCGAGGTACGTACCCTTGACCAGGAATCAAACTGGGGACCCTTCAGTCCATAGGCAGATGCTCTACCACTGAGCCAAACCAGCTAGGGCAAGATGTTTATTTTTTTAATTTTTTAAAAAATATATCTTATTGATTTTTCACAGAGAGGAGGAAGAGAGAGGGATAGAGAGCCAGAAACATCGGTGAGAGAGAAGCATCGATCAGCTGCCTCCTGCACACTCCCCACTGGGGATGTGCCCGCAGCCAAGGTACATGCCCTTGACCGGAATCAAACCTGGGACCCTTGAGTCCGCAGGCTGACGCTCTATCCACTGAGCCAGACCAGCCAGGGCAAGAGAAACCGGTCTGGGCCAAGATGTTTATTTTAACGTAATAGAAACACATAGCCAATTTGGTGTTGAGGAGCTAATGAAGCACAAATAAAACCTTAAAAAGCAGACAGGAAATACGTTGTCGATTTAACGACGTAACTTTAAAGAATAACGAATGAGTATG
>PVJC01048697.1:0-12443 GCA_004026665.1 Murina feae | reverse complement strand
TTCTCTTGCAGCTTTTAAGATTCTCTCCTTGTCTTTTGCTCTTGGCATTTTAATTATGATATGTCTTGGTGTGGTCCTCCTTCGGTTCCTTTTGCTTGGAGTTCTCTGCGCTTCCTGGACTTGGAAGTCTATTTCTTTCACCAGGTGGGGGAAGTTTTCTGTCATTATTTCTTCAAATAGGTTTTCAATATCTTGCTCTCTCTCTTCATCTGGCACCCCTATAATTCTGATGTTGGTATGCTTGAAGTTGTCCCAGAGGCTCCTTACATTATCTTCATATTTTTGGATTCTTTTTTCTTTGTGTTTTTCTGGTTGGGTGTTTTTTGCTTGTTCATATTTCAAATCTTTGACTTGATTCTTGTGATCCTCTAGTCTGCTGTTGGATCTCTCTATATTATTCCTTATTTCAGTCAATGTATGCTTAATTTCTAGCTGGTTCTTTTTGATATCTTTGAGGGTCTCACTAAATTTATTGGTGGTTTCTAGAAAATTCTTGAAAAACCTTATAACCGTGGTTTTGAACTCTATATCCAGTAGTTTGCTTTCCTCCATTTATTTCTGTCATTTGTGACCTGTTTCTTTGTCTCCACATTTTGGCTGCTTCCCTGCATTGATAGAGTGGCTTTCTGTGCTAGGTGTCCTATAGGGCTGAGTGGCTTTCATTTTATTTTATTTTATTATTGTTTTAGGCAGAGGAATATTTTCAATGGAATAAGTTACCCTGTGGAATTACTTCCAAAAATAGAATTCCGCTCCACACAATCAGCATTAAGCCATCCACGATGTGGTTTGGAGAAAGAACCAGAAAAACAAATGTTATTGTGAGGTACGAAAGCACTGTCATATGTCTTCTGAGAGAAATCCTGCTTTGAGGTAAATTGTCTGATTGATTTTAGTTTTAATGCAATCTAGCATATGCCTAAGAAGAGGATATGTTATAGTTGTGGAAAATAACTTCTGAAATTTAAACTAAAGAGAAGCTGATTCCAAACCTGTCTCATGGCTAATAACTATCAGCCAGTATTTCCTGAGGCCCAGCTAGTTGGGTAGATAAGATGGTTAGAAATGGAGAATATCTTGCTTGGCCACGAGGTGGTAATGGATTGATGTCAGAGGAAACAGAGTCCTTAGTGAAATACAGGAGTACCATAACTATCATCATTTTGGGGCAACATTTCCTTAATATTAGCTGTTCAGAATGTCTACAGATATTTATATTTCTAGAAAGAGTCCTTTTGTGTTCCAGGAATAATTTTTTTTTATTTAAAAAATTTTTAAAATTTTATTTTATTGTTTAAAGTTCTTAATTGTAACTTATTTTTACTGGACTAGCCTAATGGAAAAGCTTGAAATTAAGAACTTAGCTTAGTTTTGATAAGTGGCCTTTTAATTCTGTGTTTTCATTTCCCTTTAGGACTGGAGAGAGTTCATACAGAGCGTGTTTTTCTTTTCACTCCTCCTACAGTGAGGTAAGAGGATCCCATATACCCGTAACCCTGTTGCTGACTGTTCAGCAGCCTTCATGGTTGTGAGCAAGTCTCCGTGAAGATTTGGTGTGGCTTTTCCTAAAGAAATGCAGGGAAAATATCTCAGTAGATGAGTACGTTTACTAAGTACAAAGGAAATTGCTGTTATTATCTGTTTTCAGCCTAAACATTGAAGACTGTATGTATGATTAAGGTTTTTTCCCCAACTTGCTTCCTAAATGTAATTTTACTTCCCCATTTCAGTTGTATTGTTCATCTGTCATAAAAAAAATTGTAAACATTATTTGAAGGAGTACTACAGATAAAACCTCATTTTAGGCAGCCTTAATGTCCAGATTCTTGGGCTCTTCCAAAATTTGATTGCATTAAAAAGCCACTTAAAAAATACACCTTGAATCTTCAGCAATGGGGAAGAACAAAAATGACTGAGCTATTGACCTTGTCTTTAAGAAGGATATAGTATACTACAACTACCCATTTTTGGAACGCTTAAAATGGTTTAGTTATGGCACTTTTTATATAGAAAGTTGACCAGCTAGAATGGGAACTTGATATATGTAATTTATTTGCAAAATCCTCATGCATTTCCAAAGTAAATGCTAGCTAGCATCTAACAAGAGATTCAATAATTTCATGTGTTAGAGAAAAGCAATATAAAAACAGGCTTTTTATGACACTTCAAGTGATATATAATTTTAGTTTTACCATTTCTGCACTTAAAAATCCATTTCCCTGATAACTGTTGTTTTTGTATTTGGGATACATGGATACAGCTCTGCAGCAGTGAGCCGTGGACGTGTTAATGATTTGAACAGGTGGATTCTTCCAGGACTCCAGGTAGTGGCCTTCTTATCAAGTCAGCCATGCTATATAATAAAAGAGTAATATGTAAATTGACTTTAACAGCAGAACCACTGAGAATGACTGGTCACTATGACATACACTGACCACCAGGGGGCAGACACTCAATGCAGGAACTGCCCCTGGTGGTCAGTGCGCTCCCAGAGGGGGATCTTTGCTCAGCCACAAGCCAGGCTGCCAGCTGCCAGCATAGCAGTGGTGGCGGGAGCCCCTCCTGCCTCCTTAACAGAGTTAAGGATGTACGACTGCAACTTAGGTCTGCTCCCTGCTGGCAAGTGGACATCCCCCAAGGGTCCCCGGGCTGCCAAAGGGATGTCTGGCTGCCAGCTCAGGCCCAGGGAGCCAGCAGGTGGACATCTCCCGAGAGGTCCCAGATTGCTAGAGGTCACAGGTTGTGCTGAGGGACATCCCCGAGTGCACAAATTTTTGTGCACCGGACCTCTAGTATTATAAATAATTCTTCATATTATCAAAATATCACAATGACATCTCTATTAAATAACTGACCTTAACTCCCAGGTACAAATAGGTTATCTGAGAGTAGCTTGGAAATAATTCATTTTGGTGGTATATAATTTGTTTTCTTCATCAATTTCTTCTGAATCTTAAGTTGTTGTAAAAGTCCCTTCCTGATTATTTGTCATTGGTGTAGCATCTAACTCAGCATCAGAGTCCCTTCCTCTTGATTGACAAAGTATCCTTTCTGTGTCAGCCATAGACAGGGCATCTAATCAGGAGAAAAGGACAGGGTAGGTCTTATTTTTTCAATCAGATTTACTTCTGTCTTATTTCTCTTCAGTATAGTTAGTAGCCACGTTGGGAAGCATAAGCCTTCATGGGACTTTATAAAATTACCTCCCACTAAGGATGTATTTCTCTGCCACTTGAGTAAAGATGGTTGACCCACTTCTTCTCTTCCCATTCTCCTTAAATCAGAGCCAGTTATCAAGCACATAGTGGGACTACTCTGAGCTCTGCTTAGTCATCTTCTTTCATAGTATTTGATGAGGGACAAGCTTTCCTGAAAATTGGTTTAATTAATATGCCTATATCCTATACACTGAGTGCGACATTATTATGACCACCTGACATTTGTAGGCAAATTAGCTATAATTTCACACTGAAGTTGCAAGAAATTATAAATAGGGAAGCAGGTTTTATATCACAACAGAAGTGATTTTTTTAAGATATGAGTAAACAATGTGATTTAACAGCCTTTGAACGTGGGATATATATACATATATACATATATATGTATATATATTTAATCTAATAAAAGAGTAATATGTAAATTGACCTTCACTCTGTTACACCTAAGCCACGCCCACCAGTCAAGCCACACTCACCAGCCAATCAGAATGGCTGTATGCAAATTAGCCCAGCCAAGATGGCGGCCAGCAGTCATGGAGCTAGAGCAAACAGGAGGCTTTCGTTGCACCAGCAATGGAGGAAACTGCCTGCCTAGGCTGGCTGGGCATCTGCTCAAGGCAATAATGGTTCAATTATAGAAGCCACAGAGCTGAAACAAACAGGAGGCTTCATTGCCTGCCTAGGCCTCTGCTCAAGGCAACAAAGTTTCAATTATAGAAGATTAATAAACCCCAAAAACCTGATTCCAGCTAGCCTCACTGGGATGTTGGGTCAATGGGAGCTGTGGGCAGCCTGAAAACGTCCCTCAACCCCTCACCAAGGCTGGCCACACCCCCATGGGGTAAGGGTCCCCACTGGGGGGGGCTTGACCAGCCTGCAGACAGCCATCAGCCCCTCACCCAGGCTGGCCAGGCATGCCAGCAGGTGGACATCCCCTGAGGGGTCCCAGACTGTGAACGGGCACAGGCTGGGCTGAGGGACCCCCCCAAGTGCACAAATTTTTGTGCACCGGGCCCCTAGTGCATCTATAATAATAAAAGCATAATATGCAAATTGATCAAACAACCGAACAGCCAAACGACTGTCCAGGCAGACTTCTGGATGACCACTCTATGACATGCACTGACGCTAGGCTAGCCAAGGAGGGTGCAATGCGATTGGTCAGGGGGCCCTGCCATCACCCCATGATCACCCCAAAGAGGGAGGCCCAGGCCACTGGCTGGCAGGGCGATTGATTTGGGGGAGGGGGGCTCTGCGATTGCCCCAAAGAGGGAGGCCCAGGTCAGACAAGCAATTGCACTCCATGCCTGTTGCCTGCAGAGGGAGGTGACCAGTGGCAGGGGAAAGGGCAGCATTGCACAGAAGGCAAGCAGTGGCAGCAGCAGGAGCGGGGCCAGATGTTGGAAGCTGGGAGAAACAAAGCCCTGATAGGCTCTGATCACCAGCCAGGCCCAGGGACCCTACCCAAGAAGTCCCAGATTGCAAGAGGGCACAGGCTGGGCTGAGGGACACCCCCTTCCCCCACCCTGTGCACAAATTTTGTGCACTGGACCACTAGTATATAAATAAAAATGTAAATGTTTGTTTGTTCAAAATCTCCAAAAGTTCATCACCGATTGCTTTGAAATTTTGACACAACGTTGCATTCGAATACGCGCATGTTTTTATATACCTACATTATATAGATGTCACACCTGTGACAGGTAAAAACATGTTTTTAAAAAAAAAAAACAGGTAAAAATATGCTTTTTTTGAAAAACAGCTCCATCTGTTGGATGTAAAAGCAACACATGCTACAAACCTAACAATATTATTTAGTCTAACATTCAAAGCCAGGCAGTCACATACAAGTCTGTCGACACTGTTGTGGAAGCAGATGAAGTGGTTAATTATCCAACGGAATTTCGGAATTCACTTGATCTGCCAGGGATGGAATGCAATTGGCGTGCCAATTATCATGTTGCAAAATATCAACCAGTGTGGGGCTGGGGCTCAGGGCGCGGGCGGCCATCGCAGTCCCCCCCACACCAGCGGCCGAGGGCTCGCGGGGAGTGTGGCGGGCGAGGGCGGGGGAGCTTCCTCTGCTCCTTTTTCCTCCGGCTTTTGGGCAGCTCAGTGAGGGTCCCTGCTGGCAAGAGTCAAGAGCGCCCAGGCTGCTTCAGACACGGGGCACAGGGTGCGGCGTGCGGGGCGCGGCCGTCAGGGAGGAAGGGGATGCAGGCCAGCGATGGGGGGCCCGGGCTGCAGAGGCGCACGTGTGCGATGCCAGACCAGCCAGGCAGGGCGGGGGCGGTGGCATGCCAGAGGCAGCTGCCCAGGAGGGTGCATTGTATACCCACAAGCTTTGTGCAATTAAACATATTCTCTTTTCTTTCTTTTCCATTTAACCAGACTGAGCCACAGCAGCAACCCGTGGTTGGGTACAGCTAGTACACACATGCACGCACACAAACACATGAGTGGCCAGATTATTATTGCCACCCCATAAGTACTTCATTGGGCCACCTTTTGCCTTCAACACTGCAGCGATTTTTCTTGGCACTGACTTCACGAGATGTTGAAAGGTGATGGGAGGAATCTGACACCATGCCTGATGAATAGCACTGTCCAGTTCTGTGAGATTTGATGTTTGTGGAACCAGCTGCCTGATGGCTCTTTTAACTTCATCCCACAAATGCTCAATTGGATTGAGATCTGGTGATTGTGGGGGCCACCTAAGCAAGGTAAAGTCTCCCTCATGTTCTTGAAACCACTCCTGTACAATATGAGCACCATGGCATGGTGCATTGTCTTGTTGGAAGAAGCCATCTCCATTGGGATACACCATCAACATGATAGGATGAAGTTGATCAGCAACAATACTTAAGTATGTTGTGCTATTCAGATGTTGTTCCACACAAATTAAAGGGCCCAAATCATGCCAGGAAAACATGCCCCAAACCATAACACTGCCTTCTCCAGCTTTAAGGGTTGTACTCATGCATGTGGGGTACATGCTCTCATGCTGTTTCCGCCAAATTCTCACTCTGCCATCTGCATGATGCAACTGGAAACGTGATTCATCGGACCACATGACTTTTTTCCAGTGCTTAACGGTCCAATCCTTGTGTTCCTGTGTGAATTGGAGATGTTTTATCTTGATAACTGCAGACAGCAAAAGTGTTCGAACAGGCCTTTGGCTTCCATATCTCATAAGATGCTGTGATTGGCTAATTTCCATACAAATGTCAGGTGGTCATAATAATCAGGCCACTGAGTGTGTGTGTGTGTGTGTGTGTGTGTGTATCCCATGTTCAAAGGCTGTTAAATTGTGTTGTTTACCCATATCTTCAGAAAAAAATCACTTCTGTCATGGTAAACACCTGCTTCCCTATTTATAATGATCTGGCCCTCTAGCAACTTCAGTGCGAAATTATAGCTAATTTGCCTACAAATGTCAGGTGGTCATAATAATCTGGCCACTCAGTGTATATAGAACATGAACTATATTTAAAAATGTAAATACAATTCTAAATACAATTGATCTTTGTTCATGGACTCCTTATTTGTAAATTTGCCTACTCATGAAAATTTGTAAGTCCCATATCAATACATTCAGTGCTTTGTGGTCATTTGCAGACATGCATAGCAGGAGTAGTGAAAAATTGCAGTCACCTGCCATACACATCTCAGGTTGAACAGGCGGCGTTCTGCCATCTCAGAGTGTGAGCAGTTATTCGTTTTGCAGTCTTTTTAATGCTGCACTTGTCATGTTTTTGTGCCTTTTGCTGGTGATTTCAGTGTTTAAAGTGCTGTCTAGTGTTCCTAAGTGTAAGAAGCTGGCATGTGCCTTTCGGAAAAAATACATGTATTTAATAAGCCTCATTCATTCAGGCATGAGCTATAGTCCATCAATTCAGTGTCAATGAACCAACAATATATTTTAAGTAAGGTATCTTTATTTAAAAAATTTTTTTTATTGATTTCAGAGAGGACAGGAGAGGGAGAAAGAAACAAAAATGATGAGAGAGAATCATCAATTGGCTGCCTCCTACACACCCCACACTGGGGATCAAGCCCACACCCTGGAAATGTGCTCTGACCAGGAATTAAACTGTGACCTACTGGTTCATAGGTTGACCCTCAATCACGGAGCCAC
Organism: Murina feae; assembly: GCA_004026665.1. Classification (NCBI taxonomy): domain Eukaryota; kingdom Metazoa; phylum Chordata; class Mammalia; order Chiroptera; family Vespertilionidae; genus Murina; species Murina feae. The sequence continues at coordinate 5,087 of PVJC01048697.1, read as the reverse complement.
TCCAACTGGACAAATAAGGTATCTTTAAACAGAATCACACATCAAAGTGATATATTGCTTGGTTACCAAAAACACTGACCAGAGGTTTACAGAATCTAACCTTGCATTTCCCCTAGAAGTAGTTGTTCAGTGTTCGATAATTAAGGATTCATGGTGACTGTATAGAATAGAGGACCATTGCAGGAATTCGTGCATGGGTTGGGGTCCCTTGGCCTGGCTGGTGACCGGGGTTGGGGCCAATTGGGGCCGCTGAAGGTTGCTAGGCTGCCCAAATGGGGCCGGCCAGCCAGGGGGAGGTTTGGCTGGCCAGGGTGAGGGACCACAGGAGGATGGCTCTGCGAGCACACTGACCATCAGGGGGCAACTCCTGAATTGAGTGTCTGCCTCTTGGTGGTCAGTGTGTGTCGTAGTGACCAATTGACCACTGATTTGTTCACTTAGGATTTTATAAGATAACTACTGTGAATAATGAGAATTGACTGTGTTAATGAATTGTTTTAAGGCAGGAATCTAACAAAAAGGCATCAAGTTGTACAAGTGAGAGGGGGTGCCCTTCTTTTGGGTGTCTTATCTCCTGTGGCCACTTCATCTCTGCGTAGAATAAGTGAATTATTAGTGGTACGGGCTTGGCCTTACTGTCTTTATTCTTACTCCCTTCAAAATGCTCCAATTTCTACCAGCCTCAACTTTGGATTAATTATGCAAATCATATAGCTAAATAATGTTTTCTGTTTATATGCCTCCTCTGAAAGTGTAACGGAAATTATTTATGAAAAATATCTGAAGAATGTATCTTCCTGTCTTTTCCCATCTTAATTAGGATAGCCATTTTATTTTAATACTAGGGGGCCGGTACACGAAATTCGTGCACAGGGGGGAGGGGGGGTGGTCCCTCAGCCCAGCCTGCCCCCTCTCACAGTCTGGAACCCCTCAGTGGATGTCCTATGATGGCCCCAGTCTGCCAGGTGCCTTTTGTGTATGTGTGTGTGTGTGTGTGTGTGTGTGTCGCCACTGTGGACCTGCCCCCAGCCGCATTTGAGGCTTGGAGGAGGCACCTCCTTTATGTTGATCTCTCAAACTCTTGCCCTCCCCTGCATGTTGTTCTCTTTTTTTGAGCTGTGGCCGGGGCTGGGTGCTACCTGCCTCCCAAGCTTGCCTACTGCCCATCTTCCTCCAGCCACCAAGAAGCAGAGAAAACCCCACCTCGTGGTCAGGCCAGCCTTTTCCTGCTCCCTGATCCCCAGAAGGGACCTGGGGAGCTGCCAAGCAGGCCTCCAGCCCCCAAGAGCTTGCTTTCCCGCTCCCCAGTGCCCCCCAAAGGGCGTGGGGAGCCGCCAAGCAGGCCGCCGACTCTTTCCCACTCACCAGTCCCCTGCTGCCTTCCTTTCCCACTCCCCGGTGCTGCCAAGGAGTCTGGGGAGCTGCCAAGCAGGACCCCGGCCACTTCAGCCTTGCTTTCCTGCTCCCTGGTGCCCCGCAAAGGGCCTGGGCAGCTGCCAAGCAGGCCAAGACGCCACCGCTATTTCTTTCCCACTTACCAGTACCCTGCTGCCTTGCTTTCCCACTCCTCAGTGTCCCGCAAAGGACCTGGGAAGCCGCCAAGCAGGCCCCCGACCCCCGCCGCCTCTTTCCCGCTTCCCAATGCCCTGCAAGGGGCCTGAGCAGCTGCCAAGCAGGCTGAGATCCCCCGCCGCCTCTTTCCCGCTCCCCGATGCCCCTCAAAGGGCCTGGGCAACCAGCAAGCAGGCCCCCGGCCCCCACTGCCTCTTTCCCGCTCTCCAGTGCCCCTCAAAGGGCCTGGGCAGCCACCAAGCAGGCTGCCAACCCTGCTGCCTCTTTTCCACTCACGGGTACTGGGTCCTGCGCTGTTCCGCCTTGCAGCCGCTCTGTGCACTTGTGAGGTCCCTCAGCCCGGCCTGTGCCCTCTCACAGTCTGGGACCCCTTGGGGGATGTCCACCTGCTGGCATGCCTGGCCAGCCTGTGTGAGGGGCTGATGGCTGTTTGCAGGCTGGCCAAGCCCCCAGTTGGAACCCTCCATGGGGATGTGGCCAGCCTGGGTGAGGGACTGTGGGCCGTTTTCAGGCTGCCCACAGCCCCTTCAGGGTTCGGGTCCCTACTGGGGTGCCTGGGCAGCCTGGGTGAGGGGCTGATGGCTGTTTGCAGTCTAGCCACAGCTCCCATTGACCCAACGTCCAGCGAGGCTGGCTGGAAGCAGGTTTCTGGGGTTTATTTATCTTCTATAATTGAAACGTTGTTGCCTTGAGCGGAGGCCACAGCCTGCCCAGGCAGGCAATAATGCCTCCTTTTGCTTCAGCTCCGTGGCTTCTATAATTGAAACTTTGTTGCTTTGAGCCAGCCGAGGCAGGCAATTTCCTCCAAACAGAAGCCTCCTGTTTTCTCTAGCCCTGTGGCTGCCGGCCTCCATCTTGGCTGGGTTAATTTGCATATTGTCACTCTGGTTGGCTGGTGGGCGTGGCTTAGGTATAACGGAGTGAGAGTAAATTTGCATATTACTCTTTTATTAGATTAGATTGTTAATTCCTGGGTTCTTACCTCTTTTGATTTGGTCCTTTATTTGAGAAAGTCAGATACTTTATGCCTCAATGTCCCCATTTGCAGAAAGGAATAAATATATTTGTGTTCATTATCAGCTTTGCAATGGTTAATTTTATTGAATATTAAACTAGGTACTGGGGAAGCAGTTTATATGCATTAGCTCATTTACACTTTTAGATTAATTGAAGACATAGAAACTTTAGGTAACTTGACTGATATCTTGCTTACCAAGATCAAGTAAATTGAAGTTTATTTGGGGTTGTAGAGATGTTTCGAAGAATGGTGACAGATTTCCTCTGTTTAGCATTCTGAGCTTTGTAGGAAATCAAGGTATTCATGAAATTTTGCATGTAATTGTACTTGTTTAGGTTATAATAAACTATTACAACAACTACAGCAATCTCAAAGATGCAATTCCCTTGGTATTGCTAACAATTATGTAGGTGGAAAGAAGTATAATTCTTTTTCTTTTTAAATTGAACTTATTGGGATGGCATTAGTTAATAGGATCATATAAGTTTCAAGTGCACATGTCTATGACATAAGATCTGTATATTGCATTGTGTGTCCACCATCCAAAGTCAAACCATCTTCCATTACCATATATTAGGCCCCCTTAACACCCCTCCCCAATCCTACCCCCACCTCCTTCCCTCTGGTAACCACCATACTGTTGTCTGTGTCTGAGTTTCAATTTTGTATCCCACATATGAGTGCAATATATGGTTCTTAGCTTTTTCAGACTGACTTATTGTGCTTAGCATAATATTCTCAAAGGTCCATTCATGTTATTGCAAATGGCAGTATTTTATCTTTTCTTATGGCTAAGTAGTATTCTGTCATATATATGTACCACGTCTTTTTTGTAGAATCCTCTATTGCAGAACACTTGTCTCTGTCTTGACCACTGTAAATAGCTAGTGGCCCGGTGCATGGATTCGTGCACATTGAAAGGAAATTAATTAGAAGAAATATTTTAATATCACTAGTCACTCTTTCTCTATAATAGAAGTGTCAACCAAATTTATAATTGATAATGATAGATCAAAACACACATGTGCAATTGGTGCCAGCAAGAGCTTTTTTATGTATCATGCATGTGCGAGTCAACTTAGCCTATTATATATATACTAGGGGCCTGGTGCACAAAAATTTGTGCACTCAGGGGGGGTCCTCAGCCCGGCCTGTGCCCTCTCGAAGTCTGCGACCCCTTGGGGGATGTCCACCTGCTGGCATGCCTGGCCAGCCTGGGTGAGGGGCTGATGGCTGTTTGCAGGCTGGCCAAGCCCCCCAGTGGGGACCCTCACCCCATGGGGGTGTGGCCAGCCTGGGTGAGGGGCTGAGGGCCATTTTCAGGCTGCCCACAGCCCCTTCAGGGTTTGGGTCCCTATTGGGGTGCCTGTCCAGCCTGGGTGAGGGACTGAGGGCTGTTTTCAGGCTTCCCACAGCTCCCATTGACCCAACGTCCCAGCGAGGCTGGCTGGAATCATGTTTCTAGTGTTTATTTATCTTCTTAATTGAAACTTTGTTGCCTTGAGCCGAGGCTTAGGCAGGGAATGAAGCCTCCTGTTTGCTTCAGCTCTGCGGCTTCTATAATTGAAACATTGTTGCCTTGAGCAGAGGCCCAGCCAGCCTAGGCAGGCAGTTTCAACTCCATTGCTGGTGCAATGGAAGCCTCCTGTTTGCTTTAGCTCTGTGGCTGCTGGCCACCATCTTGGCTGGGTTAATTTGCATACAGCCGCTCTGATTAGCTGATGGGTGTGGCTTAAATGTCTCGGGGTGATGGTTAATTTGCATATTGCTCTCTTTATTAGATTAGGTAATAAACTTGCTTAATTAGACCTGCTTTCTGATTTTTTTTTATTGCTTAAAGTATTACAACGAATGTTAGAAAGGTCTCCATTTTTTCCCCTTGACCTTCCCCCTCCTCCCTCACCCCCCAGTGTCCCATGTCCATTGATTATGCTCATATGCATGCATACAAGTCCTTCAGTTGATCCCTTAACTTCCCCTCAATCCTCCCCAGCCTTCCAGCTGCAGGTTGACAGTCTGTTCAATGCTGCTCCGCCTCTATATCTGTTTATGCTGATCAATTTATAATGGTCTTTATTATCCATAAATAAGTGAGATCATGTGGTATTTTTCTTTTGTTGACTGGCTTATTTCGCTTAGCATAATGCTGTCCAGTTCCATCCATGCTGTTGCAAATGGTAAGAATTCCTTCTTTTTTACAGCAGCATAGTATTCCATTGTGTAGATATACCACAGTTTTCTGATCCATTCATCTGCTGTTGGGCACTTAGGCTGTTTCCAAATCTTAGCTATGGTAAATTGTGCTGCTATGAACATAGGGATGCATATATCCTTTCTGATCGGTGTTTCTGGTTTCTTGGGATATATTCCCAGAAGTGGGATCACAGGGTCAAATGGGAGTTCCATTTTTAATTTTTTTCTTTTATTAATAAATCTTTATTGTTCAGATTATTACAGATGTTCCTTTTTTTTTTTTTTAAACCCCCATAGCTCCCCT